>WIPJ01000936.1:275484-320882 GCA_018155075.1 Cassiopea andromeda
GGGGGAGAAGAGACTGATATCTTCTAGTACTAACAAATTGCGACAAACTTTGAGCAAAGTGGGTGTTGTCCAGTTGCGGATGTACTTGAGTAACTGGGGCAGTTGCGATCATCGGGATTGAAGCAGGCGACATAGGTTCAGGGTCTAATATCGGCGGTTGGGCTGCTAACTGGATGTAGAGATGCCGTGAGGATCCTTGTGCTGCCATTTCTTTGTGTATTATGGTGCGGATTGCTGTGAAATCCAGGGCGCTGGCAGCGTTTTGTTCACTCGGATATCGTTGTGCATTTGGCATGAGGTTGTTGAGGATTTCACCTTAGTCGGCGGAAGAATCCAGGCCATCTTTTTTTGCTGTCGTTACAAATAAGTTGCCTGCCGGATGCATGAACTTGAACAGCCGGTCGATTAAGTCCACTTCTTCCCTGTAGTTGGGAGACCATGGTCGGCACAGTGAAGCCTTAGCGCTTGTTTCGTCTTTTTGGACCAGTCTAGTCTTGTCAATCGACGTTCTTTTTCTAGAATGACTTCCCTAGCCGACATAGCATGAGCTTTGCTATGACTGTTGTAGTAGTCTTCCTGTAATTTAAGATGGGCTTCTATCCTAACTTGACGTGCTTCTGAGCTAGCTTAACATGCTTTTGAGCTTTGAATGAGAATGAAGGCTAGGGTTGACTTGGGTAAGTTTTATGATAACGTGCCCTAAGCCACGTGATAGTAATACACGATGGGGCTTGGGTCTAGTGAACTGGAGACAAAGAGAGCCTCTGTCGTTAAAATATACTTACTACGTAAATGCACTAATTTCAGCTGCACTCAAAAAGCACAGCAGTCGTTTGATAACATCAAACAAGCGTTAACCAGTGACACAGTAATTGCTTATTTTGATAAAAATAAAGAGACAGAATTGTTTACTGATGCGTCGCCTACCACACTTTCTGCAATCTTTTCACAAAAGAGCCCTGGTAAAGATGATAGGAAAATTGTATCGTATGTTAGCAGAACGCTGTCAGACGTTGAATGCCGCTATTCTCAAACCGAGAAGGAAGCACAAGCAATTGTCTGGGCCATAGAACGTTTACACATTTATTTGTATGGAGCAAAATTTAAGTTGTTTACAGACTGTAAACCTATACCGATGATACTATCCAATCCAAGCTCAAGACCCTCCGCGAGAATAGAACGTTGGTACTTAAGACTGCAGCCCTATGACTTTGATGTTATTTACAAGAAAGGAAATGAAAACCCCTCAGATTATTTGTCGCGCCACATTCGAAATGACAACAGAAAAAGAAACCCTGACAAAACACTAGCTGAAGAAGTCAATGCAAGCAAGAACATTATACTACTAGGTTCACGTCTCAAAAGTTAAGAGCTAAAGCCATTTCATTAGCCCATGAAAGTCACCAAGGCCTAGTAAAGACAAAACAGTTTATAAGAGAGAAAATCTGTCTGGTTTCCAGGCATTGACAAAGATGTAAAATACATGATTGACACTTGTATTCCATGCCAAGCTGTCACTACTGCAAATAAGCCTGCCCCACTTTGTATGAATGAACTTCCACCTACACCTTGGCACACGTTACACCTTGATCATTGTGGACCATTTCCTACCGGTGAGTACATATTAGTGGTCATAGATGCGTATACCAGATATCCAGAAATTGCAATCGTTCAATCAGCATCTGCATTTACTACAATTAATCACCTCAGTCGTATATTTGCAACTCATGGCTTGCCGTCTAGAGTCAAAACTGATAACGGACCACCCTTTAACAGCAAAGAGTTGAGAGATTACTCTGCTGTACCGAATAATGGAATAATTGGGGGGGTTGGAAAATTTTTCAAAAATTAATAATAGGAGGGTTGGAATAATAGGGGGTGGAGATTATGAAAGTTTAAATTTTTTTCGCTTCAACGTAAATAAATGTAATAAAACGAAAAGCTAAGCTTAATAAATACTACAAACAATAAACTAAATTTCATGTTATTGTTTTTCTTCTCTAATACGTTTTTTCAGCGAAGCACGTGCAACTTTATAAGTGTTTTCTATTTGGTTTCGAGCTGTAATAAATTGTTCAGATGTTTCGTATTTGTCTAACACTTTCTTTATTTCATCTAGAAATTCAGCATCTTTATTGATATTTTCCGATTTTGCAATACCGACAAGAGAGATAGAATTTCCTACAACAGCATTACATTCTTGAGTGTCTTTTTCTGTTACCAATTCTATTGATATTTCTCCGGTAAGAGCTTCAAATAGTTGATCCGCGTCAATTTCTTCCTCGTCCTCGGCTTCCTCTTCTTCTTCTTCTGCTATTTCTTCCCCATCAAATAATTCAGCACCTTCAGTATTTTTACCTCGTTTTATACCTTTTGGTGGAATAAGTGCACCAATAACTTCTTTAAGAGTTTTCGGTGGTGGCTTAGCTGTCATTTTGTTTCTAAACTCCCTCATACTATCTCCAACAAGACCAAAAATTTTGTCACTGACAAAAAAATCTTCTGTTCCATCAAGAGAATTAGTTACCCAATTTGATTTGAAAGCTGCATTAGCATCTATTGTAATGGCTTTCTCAGAATCAACGAGCAAGCTCATCATTCCACTTCTGTTAGGAGACGGAACTTTATTTGGATCTTTGGATAGTTTTTCAAGCATCAACGCAGATTCTTTTTTTCTGTACTCACTCTTCAACTGCTTGTGCAAATGTGTGTCATTGACTTGCATGAATCCCGTAATGCCTCCACCAATTATTACCAAAATATATCCTCGACTCCAAAGCGCCTTTCTTACTTCAGGCATTAAATGAACTGCGTACTCATCCAAAACATAGATTAAAAAGTTAGCGTAGCTAAAAATGTTGAAGCGGTTTGGCAGGTGCTTTATTGTTTCAAGAAGCTGTTCCAAGCGGTAAGAACCTTTTGGTGACCATTGGTAATGTATATTTGGTGGCGTTGTTAGTTTAGGAGGTCTTTTTCCGGTTCCTTTAAAGACAAACTCAGAATGTAAATTCGCTACTCCATCAGTTGCAATTTGCGTAAATACAGTAACCGCTCTCTAGATAGATAGTGGTTTTCTTTAACAAAAACTTCTTTGTTTTTAAAGCTTAGGGTAGCCTGCCCACTTGATTCGTTTCAATGTAATGGCATTTAATCCCCATTTATTATTGGTGGATCAACACCAAATGTTTTAATGAAGTAATATCTCAGGCTCCAAATATTCTTGAGATAATCTTGAACTCGGACAATACAGTTTTCTTTAGATATAGAATACCGTTTGTTTGGCTTTCGTAATTAAATCCCATATTCTTGTTCCCGGTCTTTAATCCATTGGTTGGAAAATTGAAGTTTTTCTTCTTCAGGAGTACCGGGATGTTGTTGTAGCCAATCTTTATAATACACTTTAGCTTTTAACACAAAAAGAGATTTTGGCAACCGTGCTTTCAAACTTGTTCTAACATCAATGAACCATTGAAATAAAGCATCTCTTACTTCTGGAGCTCGAGATTTGCGGCCTCCACCTGAAGATCGAAACTTTTTCGATGATGTACCATCCTCAAAATCACCTCTCTCTAGTTTTTCATAACATCTTTTAGCAAGTTTGCAAGCCTTTTTTATATCTTGACTGTCGGACTTTGCATTACTTAAATTCGAATAAAAGCTCCTAACTGCTTTTGTTAGATAACCATGTATTGGTTGATCAGGTACATGACGTTTTCTTTTAGCATCCCAATGGGTTTTGCCTTTTATAGCTTCAACTTCTACTAAATACTGTTCTTTGAATTCATTAACTTTCAAACCTAATTCTTGTTGTTCATCCAGGGAATATTTTTCGTAACTTCCTTTATCTCCAAATATGCGTGCCATGATTTTTTAAGTCTTCTTGTTTTGAAATTTCTTTTATCAAATGCATTTAAACATAAATTCAAAATTTTAAACACCTTTTCTTCTTTAAAAAAAATTTTGCGTTCGAAGTAACGTTCGAAAATGCTTCGTGATATTGCTAAACAAACGATATATTGTTTGTAAACTTTGCAAACTGTGTAATGATAATGAGTAATAACATTTGCTAGAAATATTGTCCAAAAAATTTGGACAGTTTGCGTTTTAGTCACCAAAATTAATAATAGGGAGTTGGAATAAAAATGGGGGGGGGGGGTTGGAAAATTTTTCAAAAATTAATAATCGGTGGGGGGACGATTATTCGGTACACTAGCGTACATGAATGAAAATGGAATATCATTTACTCCGGTAACTCCTTTATGGCCACAAGCGAATGTGGAAGCTAAAAATTTCAATAAAATACTGGAAAAGATCATTCGAACAGCGCAAATTGAAGGGAAAAATTGGAAAAGAGAATTGTATCAATTTTTGTTAAATTACAGAGCAACCCCTCACATAACAACAAAACACTCGCCTGCAAAACTCCTGTTCAAACGTGAAATTCGTACGAAAATACCAAGCAGAATTGATGAAAACAAGTGCCCAATAGCTGCAGAAATTCGCGAAAATGACCAAAAAGCAAAGGAAAATGAAGGAAAATGCAGACAAAAAATCAGGTGCGAAGGAAGGGGACACTCAAATAGGTGATTTTGTATTAATTCGCCAAAATCGTCGAAACAAATTTTCGTCAAATTTTGATCCAAAGCCATATAGAGTTGTTAAAGTGAAAGGAACTACAATTAAAGCATTGAGAAATGGACATTATGTTACAAGAAACATCTCTTTTTACAAACGCATATCAAAGAATGATAATATTGGTGATATTGGTGAAACAATTGAAGATAACTTAAATGATGATAATTTTGTTGATCAAAAGCAAAATGTACTAGAAAATGAACTGCAAGTAAGATATCCGAGAAGGAATCGACAAAGGACCCAGAGGTTTGGTCAGAGCATTTATGACTGTTAATGACATTTGTGTTATATATTCAAACTAATTTATTCGCATATTCGTTACTGTTTAGTTTTGTTATATGGACTTGATTGACTCGATTTGGACATTTTAGAAACAAACTCTTATGGACCCAAGTACTTTTTTCTAGAAAAGGGGGAGATATAATGTTTTATCCATATTTAGTCATCATAAATTATCATAAATTAGTAGTTTAGTTTAGAGCGCGTGTAGTTAGCTTTCAGATGAGTATTATTCAAGGCGTTGATCAGATATTATAAAAGTCAGCCACATTTTTTCGAGTTAGTCGACATTTTGTAAATGAATGTCTCAAACCGCTACTTGCAACAAAGACTGCCTAATCCCAAGTTGTCAACTTCTACTTCGTAATGCCACGTGGCAAAAAACTAAAATCGCTCATCCTACGCCCCCTAAAAGAAATTTTGAGTCAAAATCAGGACTTAAGTTACTTCCAGCAGATGCTCTTTCACATGGTGAGGGAAAACGGTAGGGTGAATTCCGTGCAAATTATCCTTTAAATGGAATCTTTTGCAGCAAATAACTTCAAAATAATTTTGAACTATTCAGAAAATATTGACCGGGAGAGTTCATTCCAGCTCGTTAATATACGTCATAAGTGAAATTTCCAAGAGGTTCCCTCTGTTTCCTCTGTTTAAGGATCTTCTCTTCAGTATCAGTTGTCTCCTTTTTATCTGTGAGCGTGTTTGTCTCATCAGAGGTTTGTCATTCTGGTTGAGCTAGAGCTTGATTTGTATGGGGGTATGACTAGGGAGTCCAGAACGAGAGGGAGATCAGCTAAAGTGAGATCAGTGTTGGAATTAACTCTAGGACTTCATCAGCAAAGGTGAAAGGCACACCACTTTTTTATGTACAGTAAAAGCCCCTATAAAAGAATAAAGTTTTGTAAAAACCTTGAGGCTGAAATTTTGCCCTCTTAATCCATCACATAAGAACACCAGAGAGGTTGAAACTGGAAATGGTTCTTATATAATAGGTTTCGTTCTATTTTGTTTAGAAATTAAACTGTCTTTGTACTTATTGTTTCTTTACAAACCCATTTTAAAACGAGAATTATGACCTAAAGGTGTTCTCAACATTGCCAGTTAAGAGCCTCAAAGATTGGAATTAATGATGCCAACCTATGGTCTTAATGAGGGTTTCTACTGTATTCTATATCTTGACGCTTAATATATTCAATTTGCTTGTTTTCAATGTTATTTATCAAGCTTCCTTTTTCTTCCATGTTCCTTTCTTTCTGATTCCAGTCAAATTTCATATCTTTGATGTCCTGAACAACTTTTGTACCCGACCTCCTTCCCACTTACCCCAAGTTCAAAATGGATGCTACCAACTGATCTCTCTTCACCAAGATTATGCATAGTGGCCTTACTGAGTTTCTCTGATTCTTCAGCAATTGTTTTTTGTGATATAACTTTGGATTTCAGATGTTCTTTTTCAACAAAGCCTTATTCAGCCAGAGATGTTAAAGGACCTAAAGGAGGTCTCCCACGCACAGAAAAGAAGGCATTATTTTTTATTAAGACGACCACTATGATTCTACAATAAATCTACAGTCCAGCAAACTTTGTAGAGAATATGGACAATACAAGAGCTTCAACTGGAATTCTGGCAACTATCTCATTTAGCAAAAAGCTTCTAAAAACTACAAAAATCTAATAGGTTTGAACGCTAGTGTGTCTCTTGGCTTGACATTTAGCAATATAAATCTACTAAATTCTAAAGCTCCTAATCACGACCTTTTGAATGAGGGGCTGCTTGACAATGTTTGAGGAGGTTTGTGAAATTGCAAAATTTCTGGTGTGGACGACATGGTGGGATAGACAAACCAATACGTAGAGACTCCAAAATAAATTCTTAACCCATCAACAGTATGTTTCTCTTCATTTAAATAGCTTGGGACACATTAAGAACTTGGTGGCGTTACCTTGGAAGTTTTTAGTTTTAACATCTTCCCCTAATATGACGATCAGAGGCGTGATCTCCTTGGTTGCAGTTACATAATATCCCAAACTTGCCGAATCATAAACGTGTGCACATTATATTATTTGGTAATAACAGATCTACCCATAATCAAAATAGACAAATTTTAGAATCAAAGCTAAAATTCATCCATGCACCAGAACGTTTTTTATAACACCAGCAATATCAACATAGGTGAATCAGTTTTCTGTCTCATCCTTCTCTTCTCCGTTACTCATTATTCTTGTTACTATTCTAACCGTAACTGTATCGTACATTCATCTAGGTTACGAAAGAGTATACCAAATTCCACAAAGATGTGTACCATGTTTCTACGGTAGTACCATCATATCAACCTACTTCTCATTAAGGATAAACTAATAGATTTTGGTATATTCCTAGGTATCTGTATTTGTATCTTTCTTATCTGTATCTGTTGGTATTTATTTTGTTTTTTAATGAAAGTCCACTTAGGGTAGCCATGCTTATCATGCCACCAATGGCATCGTTTTGTGATTATGTTTTGCAGTATTAAAATATTCTGAATAATGTAAAAAAATTCCTTTGAACCGAAGAGGTCAATACTTATAATAATAGAGTTAATTTTCCATGGGAACCAAAAAAGCGAACCAATTGATCTTAGACAAGTTCAGTTTTTTTTGCCAAAACAAGTTCTAAAAAAGCCAAATTTCTCAAATTTGGCTCATGAAAAAAGCCAATATACAAACAATAATACCACATATGATCAAATCTCAACGTGATTCATAACAGTAGGCAATCATGAATATCATACTAGAACCTTGCTTCGTTACATCGGCACTCTTAATAACTCATCCCCATGACGTTGCACGTGTGCAACCATGTGAGAGATATACGGAAGCGTTCATCAATATACTTCTTAGCTCATCACATCAGCATTATTCATTTCCATATAAGTGATGCATTTCTTGAGCATAGGCCACATATAAGCCATAAGCAAAGAATATAAAATACGTAGCATACCTCATGCTCCTCACTGTTTACATCGTATTCAAGGAAGACAAGGTCATGCAGGTAGGACTTTAACTGTCTCAGGGTTAGCCTTAACAAAGCGTTTCCAGTGGGAGATTGCTTCAGTATATCTCGAACAATCTCATCAGCTTTATTCGATTGCTCTGTGAAAACAGACGAGTGGTCAAAACAAAAATTGAAGTAGCTACTGCAGTTTGGTGATAAATTGTACAGTAAACTGATGGCATCAAATTGCAACACGCAATCAACTTAGTAATACAACTGGTGTTTATGATGGTAAACAGTAATTATACAATCAGTGGCAGCTCGTGCTAATGGGCATTTTGTGCAATGTCCTCCCCACCGAAAAATAGGTCAAAAGAAAAAACTGTGCCATTAAGTTATAAAAGTGAGAAAAATGGAAATTATGATGTCATAGCATGTTTCATTAGGCATTCAGGAGCGAGAGATTCTATCACTTCTCATTTTGCTGACTTGAGCCTCGTACGTAAGAGTTTACAAAATGAAAAATGTGTCGTTTTCGAGCAAACTAGACTCTGCCCTTGGAATTGGCTACCAGATATGCACAATAACATTTTGCCCTCTCTGATACAACAACAACAGCGACCACAATAGCTCTGAAATGTAAAAAACATACGAGGGAGGTTCTTCCCAGCATACTAGCGCAAAAAATCTCAATCAAAATACTTGCAATCTTTAGTTGTACTTGCTGATCACGTAGCTCACTGGTCGATACTACAATCCGATTTTTTCAAGGCAGTTAGAGTTCTTCGCTTGTGAAATTAGAAAGAGTTTTGGAAGAAAAGTATCTAGGCCCTAATAGCCCGGGTCTTGAAGCTGAATCTTGTATTGAGACAGTTTCCATATGCCATCATTGGTGATTGACTACATAAAGTTCTCGGCAAGTTTGAAGTTTAGGTGCATCGCTTGCTTTATAACTCAAATTTTGCAGATGAAACATTTCATTTATCACATCATTTACAGAATATTTTAGTGTCCAGGAATATTTTGTCTGGAAGTTTATTGAAAGGCTGTTGTTAGTCTGCAACATGCCACAACATGATGCAAAATCTACATCCATCAAGTTGGCTAGCTATTTCGATGTATTCTTTATGTTTGAAATCTTTGAGAGGAAATATCTGTGATGTTGAAGTTATTCATGATGTATTACCACAGCATTTCTCAGGATTGAATTCACTTGATATCTTAATTCATCCTCCTCTTGAGAGTAATTCTTTTCAACTTCTAAGTGTGCAACCCACCTAAAGTTATAGAAACCAGTCTAACTTGTAATTTCTCTGAGACTGGACCATTCAAATTCTGTGAAGAAATAGGATTTTTTGTCATTTGAGAGCAAAAAGTTAAATTGGGAAATTCTATGTCTGAAGACATATTCAATATTTTAGCCAAACTTGCTCTAGATTAGACTTGAGCCAAAATATAATTGATGTGTTTTTCCAACTCAGAAAAAGCAGAGCTAAGCCCCTCATTTACTGGATCAAAGACCTCTAAAGTTGAAAGAAAATTCAAGCATTGGTAAAGTAAGCATTGACACTTCCTACATCTGCTTGCGATAACAGTATTCTCTTTAAATTATCATGAAAGATGCATACGTCGTAATTTCTTTATTTATCACAAACCTCAGAATGAATGCTTTCAATTTCAAATACAGTTTCACAAGTAGTATCTTGGCACACTCAATTTTCTTCTAACCATCAGAATGAAAATGCTAATTTTTAACAAGTTATTCTTTCATTCAGTTTAAATAATATGGAGAAAGAATGACAGGATGATTGCAATATGCCTCCTTCCCCTGTCCTCTTTATCCACTATAGGTCAGAGAAAGTGATGACAGTATTTAGGGTGTGGCTCACAAAAATATTTGGACCACGCCCAACGTTTGGACACTTGCCACCCCCAAAAAAAATGTCACGAGCCACCACTGCATACAACAGAAACACGTTGATTTGGGGTCCAAAGTCCATATAATAGTATCGCACATCCAGCAATGAAATGTCTGTGCAGGGGTGACAGCAAAGACAGAATTGGCTTCAATCACATATTTTTTGTAACCTGACCAAGGCCAAGAGTAAAATCTGCTCATTCATCATCTTAAGTATTTGAAAAATCTTTGAAATCTACAAACCATCCCTAATGTGCTCCTGAATAATCAACAGCAGCTTGTCTCTGATTGCAGCGGAAAATGGGAACCAGCAAACAAGACTTGCATCGGTCTTCTTTCGCTTCATTGGCCTTCGGTGCACAATTGACAGCTCGTCTAAGCGTATGAACTCTTCGCTTGAAAAGAAGTTAAGCCAGAGATCTCTTTTCCAGTCCTCGTTCTCAGTTAATAAATTTAAGTTGGAATTAATATCAATTTGTGAAATGATATGTGAGAGTACGGGAATGACCTCTTTTTCAATACGGTATGAAAGAGCCCGCCTGAATGTTCCACATTCTTGAATGTTGTTACCAGTTATAGCTTCATCATGAAACCATTGCTTGTCTTCAATTTTCTGAGATTCCTTTTCCAGGAGAAACTTGTAGATTATTCTTAGAAGCACGTTTGCAAATTTATAGTTAAATTCTGAGCCTACGAACACAAAAATACATCAGAACAATCAAACGTAACTAGGAATGTAGCTTAAAATTGGGTAAATAATCTGAACAGATCTCCGATATATTTTACTAGCAATGCAGGTGTTGATATACAGATCAGATAAGAGCTTGAATGCCTTATTTTACAATAAGAAAATGGAACGGGTAATTACATGACAAATTCGAGCAGAGAGCAAGACTTGCAACGTCAAAAATCAAATTCTTACCACCCACCAAGTGCAATAGAATAACTATCCGATAAAAGTAGAGAAGGTCTGATTAAATTATCTAAACACTTTTCTGATATTTCAGGACACTGAATAATATCAATGCATCTGGTGTTGGATTCACATATGTTGCAAATCTCTAAACACCTATCTTCTATAATTATACGCATCAAAATCTGAAAGCTATCCGACAATAAGTAACTTAAATATCTTGATAAAAAGGGTCTTTTCAGTGTTATATTTAAGAAAAAAAATGAAAAGTCCTTCAATCTGTAGCAAACCTTGAAATTCAGGTGACAATAAACCTAGAAGCAAGTGTATCCTCTTGATCAAACGTGACCCTTGATCGTTACTTGTTGCCGCTTGAACGATTGATGGCTGAACACAACGTCTCAAAATTGCAAGCAGCAGATTTCGTTCATCCTCGGTTGGTCTTCCATGATTATCTGCAGGACTAGTTTCCATATCTGAAGCATGGCTCCTCTTTCTGCCGCTAGCTTTAGAATTGACTTTTATTGTTATGGGAGATGACCTGGCTGATCTTGACTCGTTGGCTATGCTGATACCTCTATGATTATACATTCGGATGGTATCATCTGGTAGTGCACTTTCTTTAGCAGCCTCTGTGGCTGAGCTGTCTACATCCATGGCTGTTTCACTGCTTCTCTCTTCCAATGCACTTTCAACACAGGCTTTTTCAATGTCACAGTGGTCATCTTGTCTATTTGTGTTGATATTTCCAAATCGCTCAAAAATAGAGCTCATTTCATGTTTTGCGTATGAAATCAAGGACGGAAGCTCATCGCTGGGTGGTCTCAGCTCATCGATATGCAGGCAACGCCAATTTACGCCAAGGAAACTTCCGAGATTTTGACACCCATGAGCCACTCGTTTTAAGTTGACAATGAAAATTATATGCAATGGATGAGTTTCACCATGAATCAAAATTGATTGATGACATAGATGCCTTGCTGATGCAATTAAATCACTATTTTCATCACCATTATCACACTGAAGAATGAGTATCTTCTCCTTACCCATATCTTCCTTAATGTACCTCCTGCAAAAGATGGTACATTGTAATTTGTAATAGCCTAAAAGCAAGTGCAACCTACGCCGCAGACTACTCATAGCTATCATACGTTCCTTCAATATTTACAGGCGTTGCCTTTAAATAGCAAAGAGCTTTCAAATATTAAACTACGACAGTAGTAACACACCCTAACTGGAAAGTAAAATGGAATGCCTTCCATAAATTGTCTTGCAAATTTTTCCCTACCTGAGCTCAACCGAGAACTGCTGTTCTGTCTGAAATTGGTTGAGTGAAATAATCTTGATGTGAAAAGAGCTTCCAAGTGCGCTTTCTAAAGACGCATGATCATGAGGTGAAAGAAGCCTTGAAAATGTTGTTACCTGGAATAAGAAAAGAACATCAAAACTCTGGAAAAGAACATTAGAAAATCACAACTGGCTCTTGCATAAATTAAAAATCAAAAGGCATTATAATATAACAGAAAAGCAGAAAGAGAAAAAGCTGGCTCATGAAAAAAGAGAAGTGGCTTCATGATGATAAGGGTTATTTCCAAAAGGAAAACAAAAAAGATTTGCCTACTTGAACATTGATTCCTTTTTCCGTCCATTTTCCAATCAGAGCCGACTGCAAAAAACTCTCCAAAGAGTCATGACTTTGCTCCTTAAAATATATATCCCAAATCTTATCTGCCTCTCTACCAAAATGAGATCTTTGAATTCTAGCAACTGCCTCTGGTGTTGCTACTTCCAACAGCTTTTTCTTGCTGTGATCTAAGATCTAGCAGAATAAAAACAAACCTCAGGTAGTTTCGAAGTTCACATCATCTCATCTTTGAGGTAGATAAGTTCTTTGCTTCGTCTAGCAAACATTACAATCTGAGGTAGCTCATCTGTGTTTCATGTTCAACAATAGCATTATCATTATAGATTCTCCATTATACTCAATGTCATGCAAAAATAAAGAAAATAACGACTTCATTCAGCGTAGGAATACAACAACAACAAGCCGGGAAGTGATACCAGAGATGATAGTTATGAAAAAGACATCAAAAATGGGATAAAGTAAGGCTAGATAAATGATGATTTAAAAATTAGCCTCCACTGTTTTAATGGAAATCCAAATGACTAACCGATTTTCCATCAAATTACTAAATCAAACTTTTTGCATTATGTCACCACTTCCTTGACCCATTAATTCAAATTCGCTTTACTCATCATTATACTTGTAAATAAGCAGCTCAAATGGTACATAAGTACTTACATACATGTATGCTAATGCTAGAAAAGTTCATAAAATATAATGCCTGATCAAAATAGATAAACAAACCACTTCCTCATCATCGGTATTTTCATTCAGATCATGCAACGTCTCCAACAGAACCGCAGATGGTGTGTCCTCAGTGAATCCGATGAAGCTGTCACCCAATGAATACTGTTTTCTAAGAGAGACAAAAACAAAATATATAATTGTGATTAACATTAAAACCAAAATATTCCCAATACCAATACTGTGAATGTGACGTTAATTCAAGAACAAATATACGTGAAAAATTCAAAATTTAGAAAGAATTATCACCTTCCAAACTTCAATGTTGAAAACTTTTCTGCCCATTTATAAATAATACTGCTTAGCTCTCTCTGTCTCTCATTTAAGCTGGTCGACATGACCAGAAAATGCTTTTCCAGTCTGTTTATCAGTGGTATGGGAAATGATTTATAAACTGTTGATTTCTCGGCAACGACAATCATTCTGAGAAAAGAAGAAATAGATTTATCGCAAAATTGTCGCATGACTATGTGGCAGCTAATGGCTTGTACAAACCTAGCAAGCATCTGCTCACTAGACTTGGATGAAAAAGTTTGGTCTATTTTCATGTTACTGTATTGAATTCCGACTGATTTGCTAAGCTAATATGAAATTTTATGCTATAAGAAAAAGAAGAGCTCAAAAACACTTGGCTTACTTGAAGTTTTCATGCACTCGACACTTCACTCTGTGAGTACCAAGACCAAGATCAACATACCTTTGTCCGCCAAGATAAACGTAATACTATTGATGGTAGGGAAAAAATTTACTAAGTATGTAATAATGACTTTCTGTTTAATTTTTTACCAATTTTGTGTTTAAAAAAGCGAATGCACGCTACGCCCACCTAAATGATAGAAATCTCAGACGTGGTAATCTAGAGCACAAGAATTAATAAATGAACGGATGAGTGAATTAATGAATTAATAACTGTGCGTGCAGGCGTGCGTGGCCTTGCATCAAACTAGTATAGCAAAAAAGCACTACCAATGGCTTACAAAACAAACAGCGATTGAAGAAAGCTCAATCTGAACAAATTTTCAAGTTCACTAAAATCATTACAATGGTTCCTACTTGCCTGATTGAGTGCATCATACAGACTCTCATACAAGTTCTCCATGTTCAGTAATATCACTGGCATACCAGTTTCCATGCAAACTTTTATCTTGTTTATATCTCGGCAAATCTTCAGAAAGCAGGTATTACGATATATAAAAGCTATACCTTTTAGTAATGCAATAGGGAAAATACACATCATTTAGATTAGGATTAAATACAAAGAACACACTGGGGGAACAGTTTTACAGAGGACTTTGAATAAATCCTTTAACCTTCAAAACAGTTTTCACAATTACAGGCAACTCCCTCTAAAGTGGAAACTTTCGGTATTTTGAAGACGTGTCCGCTTTAACAAGATGTACGCTTTATAGAAATTGCCGCTTCTGAATACGGAGAAGTTCAAATACAAAGTACATTGTCACCACTTCGAAAGATTGTGAAGGGCAATTCATTCCATGAAATTCTTTAGAGTAAACAAGAATGGTAAAAATCTGCTGCAGCAATTTTCTTTTTACATATCGCTCAAGCATCTAATGATATGGAGACCAGCAATTGATCAAGCTCCTCCATGCATCAAAGACAATCTTGAAGAGGCAAACGCTGTTGCTGTGTGAAGTGCAGAAAAAACACTGGGCATGCTCCAGAAATATTAGTGCACAGGTGTAGTATTGACGTATGTAGTGAACACAGGGAAAAAAAGAGTAGCTAGAATAAGCAAGTAAGTGAGCACGTTGCATCAAGATTACAGATTTCGCTATAATTTACAAGAGAGTATTTTAATCCATATTTCCTACAGTGTTTATAATAGATGACAATTTTTCTGAAACGAATGTTAAATAACAAATGCTTAATAGCAAATGTTAAGTAACAAATGTTCAATAGAAAATGACAAATAACAAAATAACAAATGTTTGGTGCACGTCAACTGAGAGTGAAAGTCTCGAAAGTGCAAGCCGCCAGAGACGTAAGAGGACAATCAATGTTCAGCGTGCGTTGTAGCCCCTTTTTGATGGAAATGTATTCAAATTATTGCTTTCAAGCAATGCTTACTTTATCAGTGTCCGCTTCAAACAGGCGTTTTATGTGCTTGAGATAAAGGAATAGCGTCCACTGTCCGTTTTAAGAATTAGCCGTCTTATAGAACACGAACACATAGCATTTTCTATTGGACATGGCAGGGCTTCAAAAAAGTGTCGATCCTTACAAGGTGTCCGCATTGTAAAGGTGTCCGCTTAGAGAGAGCTGACTGTATATGGCTTAAGAGAGAACCTTGAGCAAATAACTACAATCACTATTGCAAAATAGCAAAAGATAATGAATACAAACAACAATAGAATGCTTGTTTATTAAATCAATGCCCTTACTGAAAAAAGGTCGCAGCAAAATATGATGCTTTTGATACCTGTGTAAACTCCTGGTCCTTTGGGAATCGACTACCAAATATTACACTTGCAGCAGCATGTTCCTTCGGAAATCTTTTTTCAAGAACTCGCAAAGCAGCATAATTTTCTGTCATTAACAGCACATACCTCGTGTCTCTATAAAGAAGAAAATGGGTAAACGAGAATCTATAAAGCACTAGTAAAAATATGCAATTCATTAACTGAGGTGCTGGTTAGGTAAAGACACTAGCAGCTTTTTAAAAAGATGCGAAATAAACAGAAGAAGAAAAACAAAGCCTCCAGCTCTGTTTACACGACACTTTTAAATTTAGGTTGAACCCAGGCTGACCCCAACCCAGGATCTATGTTTGCCGTGTAAATCGACTCAACCTGGGTTCACCCTAGATTACTAAAACCTACTCGAGAGATGAGCTGAACCCAGGTTTAACCTAAGCTGAGTGTGGTGCAAATCAAACTGGGGCAAATCTGGTTTAAGGAATTGCAGGGAGCATGCACTTATCGTTGTCTATGTCGTGAGAAGCGCCATTTTTTGATCTAAGTAGATGTGGAGAACGGCAAATGTTATAGGTATCCACAATACTGAGTGAAAAGATGTCCTACCAGTCACTACTTTCTGAGCCCCAGTAATTTCCATCGAAGCTGTATTTCTCATTGTACAATGTTCGACGCTGTTTACATGATATGGGATTCAAATAAGTGCGATATTTTTCATAGCGTATTGCCCTTCCATCTACACGATGAATATGAAGAACACGTTATAAAATCAATACGCACACGAGTACGAAATAGCATGAATCCGATATGATTTCACACCTGATTGACAATAAGGTTGATCTTTCTGTTGTAAGATGGATTCACTCGTAACAGCCAAAAACAGAGACAAGACCAAAGATAAAACATCCCAAATTTGACGCTAATATGCTTTGAGAGATTTATGCAAGATTCTATTTTTGTCTTTACAAGATATTTTTTGGTAGAGTGGATTCTTAACTCTGTCTTTGCCATATCTTTTGCATGCTTTTTATTGAGTGCTAGTTTTGTATTGTCTTGTAATTTTAGAGCTGATTTCGAGAAGTGGTTGAATTACCAATTAGGATCGTCTTTCTATTAAATTTTCCGCTACGTTGGCCTACTTTCCTTGCAATCACTTTAATCATACGCATACGTATGTTGATAACCTAACCCAGGTTGACCCCAGGCTCGATTTACACGATAAAAATAGCTCAAATGAAAACACACCCGTAGGAAATGGGACATTTGATTGGTTATAAGCGTGCGTGCCTTTGCTAATGACACTTGCACAATGGCTTCTGTACAACGACGTTCGCTCATCCAAAATGCAATGTTTCTTACGAAGACTAAGAATGCCAAAGCAATAGTTGTTCAACGAAGAGTTCCCTCAATGAATTCGTTTACTATATAATCCTTTGTCTGTGACATAAAAATACTAGCCAAGTCGATTTCAACTACGATTTCAAACTAGATGCATTCAAAACGTGTGTTACCGGCCTGCAAACTTTGGGTAAATTTTCACATATCGCAGGAAAGCGTATTTATTTTGCATCAAATTTTCATGTGAGAATTTTGGTCTTAATTTCAAATCGATTATTTTTGTTTACCCTCACGAGACATTTGTAATAAGCCTGAAAATCGAGCGGGTATCCGTAATGGTTGGGTTACAACAGTGAATTTCCTCAGATCTTCTATTTCTAAGGTCCAAGGTAAAAATGACAAGACTTATTTCTGAGCTATGTTATCATGAATATGGTCAAATGAAAACTGCTGGAGTAAAGTAAGTAAATACAATCGATTATTTGAATCACAGCAGAAGACGGTCGGCAAATGCACCCAAAATTAAAAATTTTGCTTGATTTTGCTATCGTGTGTTACAATGCCCAAAAACGGAAGTAGAGCAAATGTCGCATGATGTTTTCACTTGTCCAGTCGTGTAAATCCAACGGAGTTGAACTAGAGTTAGGTTGAACCTGGGGTGAGCCTGGCTTGAAGAGTCTCGAGCAAAGTGAGCATACTTTTAGAAGGCAGACTTGAGACACTCAGCGAGACAAACATCAAACGTGAAAAAATTAAACCTACTGTTTAGAATTTTCCTTCAGAAGACAAGATTTGAGCAACCCAACAGGACTAGTATCAATTTCTTCTTTGTCTCTGCCACTTTCATTCTACAAAAGATTTATAGAAATGCAATTCGAAACTGTTTCTTGATCATGAACAAAATGATACCATCCTGGTGCATAAATACTAGGGTTAAGAAATGAAAAACAGTGAAACAGTAGACAGATGAGCTAGGGAACTTATAGCATTGAAGCTAGGAGGCAAATGCTCCCTAGTCCTCAAAATTATCCCCGCAGTAACTAATTTTGCTTCCAGAGAATCATCCCTTTTTGATAACTTTAAACTAGTAATGAAGTAATCGCTTTTGATCAGAAAACTAGGCTAAGCTCAAAATGGGAAGTGTATGATCTTGAATAGGGCAGTAGTCTAGAAGACTAAGAGCCTTGCACCATGGGGTATATAGCTATAACTAATGCAACCCATACCCAGGTTACAAAGATAAGCGACTTTAAAAAGGAATTTGTTTAAAGTGGCTAAGAGAAAATCAGATGTTCATTCCAGTTGTGGCAGATTTTGTTAACTTTTCACATAATGTAGCACACAGTGCAAGGCGATTTCATTACTTGTGTCATAAGTTTTATAAATTGTTGGATTTTCAAGAATGTTTGATATAAGTATCTGTAGTGTGAGAAGTAGTCTATGTTTGATTTCAGTTTTGAACTTAGCTCCATGAAGTATTAATTTTTGTCATAGAGATTTTTAGGATCAGCCCATCTTTAACATAATTGCCTGCACCACTACAGGCCTGTTCTGATACATCTTAATTATGCATTGTCAGTGCTAATGTACACTAATATTTACTTCTTTTACACAACTAATGATTGGAAGCGCAAAAAGTAGATGGCATCAAACAACTGTATCTCTCTTTTTCAGTTTTCTGTAAAGAAATTAGAAAATTCGGAGGTAGGTACAATTTTTATATGAAATAGGTGCTAGAGAAGTGCCTTATCTCCCATGCTTTTTTATTTCACACTGGTAAATCTGGGATTTGGGAATGCTTTCCAAGCCAAATTGGAGCAATATTGTTTTATAGAACAGCTCTAGCAAAATTAGCAAAGGCTCCCATCCATCGTGGCAAGCATGACTTTGAGAGATGCATCATACGTCAACTTCTAAGGTGCAGCACCAAAGATTTTCCTGAAAGCAATACTCCTAGATCCCTTTGACTTAAGGTTCTAATTTCAATATATGCGATTCGATGATACATCTGAACTTCCATTAGGAAAATTAATCAATTTCCTTTAAAGAACCTTTAAATGGTGTCGTCACATGAACTACAACAGAAAATATCTCCAATCCTAATATTTTGCTTAGGTTTGTGCATTGAAATTAACTATTTTCTAGGGCTTGACCCCAAAAGTAAACATTTCTTTTAAGAGGCTATGGGGTGAGCGGATATCCAAGCATTTTCAGTTTCTGAGCGCTGAAATGATGAATTATTTCATTCTGATATTTGCGGACTATTATTAAAGTAGGAAAATAACTCCCTTGCTGAATGGAAGAAGAAGCTCTATAAGTTAATCCTAGCGATACAAACTGAAATGTGAAGCATTTAATCAGCCATCGCAAACGCCCAAGAAATCAACGTGCAAAAAGAACATGGTTTGCAATGGGTACTATTTGGAATTACAAGAATACAAGATAGTTCCGTAAATGCATGTAGCGTGACAGTACTGCATAACTGCATTTGGGAAACTCCTTGATCACAGCGATATGGCATCGCTATAGAAAAACTATGGAAATCAAACCACTTCTGAATGTGAAAAAGAGGGTAAATAAAAAATATCTCAAAATAACATAAGCCATCATTTCAGCAATCAGAAACTAAAATTCTTTCCTTATCGACTCATCTCAAAGCGTTCATCAAGAAATATTCACTTCTAAGTGCAATTAAACAAGGTTTCTAACATTGTGCAAAACATACAATTAAATAGCACTGAATAAATTAAACCTCAAGGGGCAAGCCTTTCAGTTCTTTATAAAAGTAGCTCCAAGCATCGAAATTTTCCAAGCCTCCAAAATTTCGTTTTACCGCATGCTCCAGTTCAGTAAGACTAGGCATCCTATTTGTGGCTATGGCTTTGTTGAAGATCATTTTTATCATGCTGAAAAGTTTGTCGAAGAATTATACACAAATTCAATAGAGCCATCATCAATAGAAAAATTATGAAATGAAACCATGTAATGCGCATAACAGAAATTCAATCTTAAATGAAATACCATATCGATTAAATGATAGACTAACTGATCAGAAATTAACAATTGACTCAGTGGACTGGTGCCTGGCTGATGCTAGAATTTTTGATGGAATGAATTTTAAGTCATTTGGCCAGTTTGTAATCGAATGATTGATTGGTGCATTTATTGGATAGTTTATTGATTGACTGATTGATTGAATGATTGATTCAATGATCGATCGAATTGTATATTCATTCATATATCATTGAATGCATGACTGATTGATTGTTTGATTGATTGCGTAATTGATTGATTCATTGATTAATTGAATGATTGATTGATTCAATGATTGATTGCTTGATCGATCGATGGATTCATTTATTTTAAGTGACTCACGGAGGGTAAGAGATCTATAGTTACCTGTAGTAATCTCTCAATCCAAAGAACTCTTCTTTTTTCGAGCTTTTCAGTATTTCGCAATTCCTATGCTCTTTGTAGATTCTTGCATATGCGATAGCAAGTGGTCTAAAGAGTGCTGAGATGATGCGTTTTATTTTATTTGACCTGCAGATGCCTCTGTGAGAAAATGAAAAGAAATCTGGATTATCAACAATATTTGATAGCCACAAAGACTAAAATCGGCTTCCTGGTACTATTCAATTGGGGATGAATTTTAAAGCATGGAAAAATCCGAAAGAAATAGGAACATACTTGGCACTGGCAATAAGCTGCTCTTTATCAGGCTGGGCTCGAGTTAGCATCAATCCTCGATTCATTTTTGCTGGATCTAAAGCCCAATTGGAAATCCCAATAAACGCCACACGTTTTGCTTTAGACTCTGTCCCTTCTATGGTGAGGTCCTCAGACCCATCTGTTCCATCTTCTAATAATGGGTGCAAAGCCTTCAATGGCATTCTTGGAGAGTCTTCGGCTAAACCTACTTCATCAAGAACAACAACTGAGACAAAGTCATTTAAGTCCTTGCCTTCTTGAAAACGACTGCACTGCCTAAAAGTGGTGATTATTCCATCTGCAGTTGATAAAGGACTGCATTGGTATGAGGACATTAAAATCTAAAATGAAGAAAACAGAGATTACAGAAGATCTACCATTGAATTAGCAGATAAAAACCAAAGCACGAAAACATATTCTACGTTAATTATACTAATAAGATACATCACAATCAGTCACATTCATGGTTTGAGACTTTTAAAGCTCCAATACCAAAGTATGATTGCTGCTCATTACAAATGCATCTATGATTGCCACAATTAGCATTTGAAAAATTGCACTAAAGCGACCTAATATTCGCAAATACAAACCTGCTTGAATTGCTTGAAAACATTTGAATGTGAGAGTGCACCTTGCATGTTGTCTTGAACTATGGCTTTTGCAAGAGATTTTGAGCTACCTGGCTTTCCTACGACAAACAGTGGTATCCTCAACTCTATACAGACAACCATCATGAAAACATTCTCACACAGCGCCGTATTCTTTGCAATATTTTCTCCAAGCTGTAGCTGGTCCAGAAACATATGTTGACAGCTAGAAATTAAAGTTGGAATTTACAGTAACAGGGCGATATGCAAAGTTTTATAAGGGCTGAAAGCATGTAGGGAAACTTGCTGCTTAAATTTTCCACTGCCAATTAAGATTATTCTTGGAATATAATATTTTGGAGCACTATAGCCAGAGGCACATCTTTCCTCTTCAAACGAGCACTGCAACTACAGCAACGTAGGTCTTTTTAAGACTGAAAGTATACGTGATTTTGGATGATGCAAGTAAATTAATTCAAAGAATGCTGATAATGCACATAAAAGCAGAGGACACTCGATGGTTTTTATTAATAAGAATTTGACTGTGTTCAGTCTTGTTCTGTTGTATATTTTAAGGCTGTTCAGTATGCTGACCAATCAGAATTTTGCTTAAATGCATTGAGAATACAGTAGCACCAAAGTCGAGGCATGATGAAAAGTATTATCCACCTTGACCATTTTCAGGAGGGGTAGAAGGGCAATGTACCATTTTCAAGACAAGGAACTTGGATATTAGACCCGGTTTTTTAAGTAGCACAAAGTTGTAAAACTGAATTGAGGAAATGTGACATCAATTCAGCAGGAAATGCACAGACTCTTGTTAATTTCATTTGATAATATTTTTCGACCGTTCTTTTGCTTCTGTTAATAATACTGCTATTTAAGCTACTGATTGTCCACATATAGAATTTAACACATATAGTACCTAAAAATGTCCTTTCTATATTTATGGCCTCTCGCTCTTACTTGGCCCCAGTATTTCTTTAAAGATGTATGAAAAATTGTGCAAATCTAAGTAGCTGCCATCAATAGAGAGATTGCAAAAATGATTCAATATGCAGAAAGGACTAAAGAATGTTATTTACTTAAATCAATTGAATATTGAATATTGATTTTTCAATATTGAAAACGTTTTTAGACTGCATATAGTGTAAAATCATGGAATAACGCTGTTTTCACAGGGAAACATTCGCCAAACTACTAGAATCTACGTGTAAACATGTTTTGTACTTGAAAATCACTTCACGAAATATCGCTCATACAACGTTTTATGCAATTTTGTTCTCTTAAATGGGCCTAAGTTGCGTAAGTGGCCAATTACAATGAGTAAAACTGCATATAACATCATATGAAGAAAATTTCGTGGAGAAATGTGACATCAATCAATTCGTAGAGAAATGTGATATATTTTTGCTCAGTTCAAAAGCAGGAGGTACTGGTCTAAATTTGATTGGAGCATCACCAAAGTAAATTTTACGTTCCATTTGCTACTGAATTTTTTCGTGTGATTTTGGAGCATCCTTATAGTAAAGGAGCTTTGTCTCAGTTGTTGAAAGTAAAGGCGATAAGCAGTTTATAAGCGATTGTTGAATGTTATCTTCCCCTTTCCCTTGCAAAAGCGAGTTATAAATTAGTTTTAAGAACGGTCCTTACCTAAGCCATCCACTGCATAGATCTGAAAAGATAGCTACTACGTTAAAGATATCCTCATCAGAAATTAACACCAAACTACTTTACTCTCTCCATCGAGTGATGGGTACAAAGTTGGTTTGTTGCTTCAAAAAAAGTACCTCTGTAGGGGATAGCCTTTACCAACTACTATATGCCATCCTCCAATGCAATTTATTTCATCACTGATTCATTCCTTTCAATTCAACTCTTTTATCTACCTTTTGTTGTAGATTGTATGGATGAATAGAGAAAGTATGACATAGCACAGGTAACCTCTAAACAAATTCATATGCAGGATCGTAACTCATATTCTGCTGTGAAATCCCAGGAGCTTTCCAGAGGTTTCGTAGGACTTTCCAAGGAGTCTCACATGACTTTTCTAAGGATATCTGATCTTCTTTATGCGAATCATATTTCATGTTAACAGTTTTTGCAAATAGCATGGCATATCTTTGTTGAAAATAGAAGCGACACATTGAATCACTGGTAGAAACGGCCCAGTCACCCTATAGCTGGATGAAAATGCAAGTATAGTTCATAAATAATTGGGATTGACTTCCGAAGTTCTTCAGAAGCTTTAGCATTTTCCAGGAGTATTTTTCAGGAGGTAAACTACAATACAGGAGTTTCCAGGAGCAGTGTCCACCCTAGTATGTATTCAGTACAATAGGCCTATAGAACGAAAAAATTCAATCGCATTATAGGCATTACAGGGATCCAAACCAATACTTACAAAAATATCTCCATTTCCATTTCTTTATAACCACCTTCAAGTTTGTATTGCCCTTTGAATGTAGAAGCTACCATTTGATAATAGCTATCCCTTTTCTCCAAACGTGCTGCATAACATAAACCAAGAGAAAGGACCAATGCAAGCTTTCGTTTGCCCACGTTTTCTTTCTCTTCCTAGAAACCAAACATTTATTATTAAAAGGCACGGAGTAAAATGGCGTTGAAGAGAGTAAATACAATAGCTAATTTGAGAATGATAGAGAAAATAATTGAAATGTAATAATACCATGTTTAGCAAAATACTCAAAGCTGCAACATTCATGATGGAGTAAACTGGATTCATGAAACATTCCTAGATGTTTAGCTTATGCTTTGAATGTTTGAGGCTATCAAGTTTGAACCGATATAGCCAAGGCGGAGCAAGCATACTGAAAGTAATAGACAAAACTACTAAATAAAAGTGTAGGCCTACATTTTCAGAATCAACAAAGACATGATCATTAAAGTCGTTATCATCATCATCATGATCATGATCATGATCATGATCATGATCATCATCATCCTCATCCACATTGTCGTGATCAGCATGATCATCGTGATCAGAAACTTTAAATTTCTTCTTGGTCTCTTCAATCAATGGATAAAAAAACTCCATTTTTGAGCAAAACCAAGCAAGAACTTGTACACCCCTCTCCACATCTCTCAAGCTAACGAAACTGCATTCATCCTACAATCAAAGCAAATATTGTTTGGCATATTTGATCACTGCCCTAGAATATTGCTATTTCTTAAATCAGGATCAAAAATGCTCTACTACGATTCATAATAATATGTGTGAGACAAGAGGTGAAGATAAAATGAAAAATTTTCATGATAGTCTTCATTTTTTCTCTCCTCAGTTAAGATTATGAGTTTTTTTTCATACCAAAGCAGGCCCATGACAATACATGAAAAAACTGCACAACAAGAGTAAAATTAGAATGCTAAACTAAACATCGGATAACTTGAGAGACAGACAACTGACATAGTAAGCGTGCAATATGGCACAGGGAAGGCTAATACGAAAAGATGTATCATTACTCAAATACAGAATCTGAGCAATTAGTAGGAATCTGGCAAACCCGCCTTTATGATTTTTACTATCATCAAAATACGCCAAGAATCATTAATAGCAAGAAAAGAAATGAAAACTGGACATATTCTACCTTCTGTTCCCTCATGAATGCTTGTGAAGCAGCAAGAGCGGCAACCACAATTTCGATAAAATCTTTGTTGTTTGGTATCTTGCTTTCACGTGCCTTTCAGCGAAAGGAAACAGATTTTATAGAAATGATTGACAATTGAGCTAAATAAAAAAGACTAGAACGATAAGCTTATTGTTTTAACGCGTGGCCGGATGGCTGCTATGGGGAAACACTCTGTACGTATGCGCAGTAGGATGCGCAGTAAACTTAAAAAAACAAAGAATCATTGATAACAATAACCTCATCGCGGACCAAAATGCCGATAAGTTGCTTTGGTTTTGGTTGAAAAGAAACGACTGCACTGTGATGAAGAGAAGAAGAACAGAGAAATTTATGTCACATTTCATCGGAAACGTTTTGCTCAAGACCCAGACTGAGAGCCATCAAATCACCAAACTTTGAATAGGCCTATCAGAAAATCACTTCAATCTGCATCTTCTTCACTGTAGGGCTTCTTTTGTGTGGTGACCTGACAGTTAGCATTACCATAAGCAGATTCTTAAAAAATTCAACACAGTTTTTTATATGAAAAAAAGTTATGTATTCCCAAAGCATCAGCAATATACAGGGCTATGATAATTTCAGAGCTTCAGATTAACTACATACATATATTTAAAAGGTGGGGCACATGCCTCCTGTAACTCCCGGGTCCCAAATCCATGCCACCACCACTTGGAGTTAGCTGCAGGCTTAAGCTAACTTCTGCTCTATCGGTAATTTCTGGATTGCTCAGTGAATTGCAACCAACAGAGTGCAAAAGCAATGCAAGATCACGAAGCAAGAGATCTCTTCAACAATCTAATATTAGGAGTTGGTTATACGGGGTCAAGTCTCAGATTCTCTACTTTCATTTTTTTTTCATTGACATGTGATTCAGCTATTACAAAAATCGAAAAATCGAAAGGATTTTTCAAAAATATGAATGTAAATAAATCTCCCGGCCGTTTTCGATTTTGACTTTCAATGGGCGGAATTTTCGCTAAAAATACACAAATTTTCCTTGTCTGTTCCAAAAAAAAGTAACAAGGAGTATTATAAGTACCATTAGTAGGATGTCCTCAACAACTCGATTCGACATGAGACAGAACCCAGTTGTTTTACTCAGTAAAATGGCCATATTTTGACAAAACTCAGTAAATTGTGTGGACATTTTGCTATATATCCTTCTTCAATTAGCTGAAATAGTTTCATTCAAAAAATATTGTAGATTTTCATTTAATCTGTCAGTTATGTCAACTTAATTTCATATTTTATATATTTTGTTTTTACGTTAAAGTATTTGCTTTTTTTATCACCATGCAACGAAGACTTTGCATTGAATTAAAATATAATTTAATTCAAATCAATGTTTTTGTGCTGCTTAAAGTCAAAACAAGAATAAATTTCAAAAACAAGTCGGACCTAGAGCTGCCAGTGAGATGGGTACCATTAAGGAACTTAATCATTGGCTTGAATTACTTGTCGTTGGTTTTCCTTGACCTCTATGTGAGTACACTAAGTGACTTTTTTAAGGCTTCGACCAACAAAGATCACTTTTCAAGCCTAAATGCATGAAACTCACCATGGCTAGCGCATTTTTGGCTTTCTGGACATGAATTCCATTTGCTTATGACTCCAGATCTCTTGAAATGATATCCTAGTCTCGCTCAACTGTCAACTTCGCAAAATTTCTTGTCCTATCATGGGGCTCTGTACGTGATAAATCGCTACTTCCTTGTACGTGCGTACGTACAATGGCTGCGCACAAGATCGCCATTTTTGGACACGCTCCGACGAAAGTGAAAATGATGTGCTTATCGTTCCAGTCTTTTTATTTAGTTCAATGTGACTGACAGCAGAAAGCTACCAGAAGCAAGAAAGCTCTATGTACATTGCAGCTTTGATTATGCGAACAGTTCGAAACGACGTTCTGGAAGAGCTGTTCGAATAAGCTAAATATTCGAATAATAGAGTATGTCCAAATTTACAAGAAAAACAAGAACAAGAGATAAAAAGCCTGTTTTATTGTGTCTTAAGTGAGCACTTTTTTATAAGAATACCTAATTTTTTGCTAAGCTTCAATATTCTTAATTTTTCTTTTTGGTTTTGTGCCTAAGAATATTCTTAAATTATGCTTAAGTTCCAAAGGTTTAAATTCCCCTGGAAATCAAGGAAATGTGTTTAAATTTTTGCTGATGCCTTAGGTCCTGGCCAAACGACTCGATTTTTCACTCGATTTTCTCCTCAACATTTGATTCCAAAGTTAAGTGTAGTCGAGCAAATGTGGCCAAACGACTCGATTTTTCACTCGACTTTTCAACTACTCATATTTCCGCAACATATATCAGCTTGAAATATTTACCATCACAAGTATTTGCCCGCCCAATGAGATGCAACAACGCATGTTTTCTCTTGACTTACTCGACAAGGTGGCCAAACGAGTCGATTTTCACTCAAGAACAATTCTTTTGCTCGATTTTTGTTGACAAAGATGAAATTTCACTCAACATCACTCAAATCCACTCGACTCACTCAACAAGGTGGCCAAACAGCTCGATTTTTCCCTCGATTTTTCGTCGAGTAAAAAATCGAGCCGTTCGGTCAGGGCCTTACCTTTTCAAAAAGCAAAAAAATGACGAAAGTAATAATAAATACTGTGTCGATAGTGCAAAAGTTAATTTACAAAAAGTACTATATCTGAACTACGAGCAGCCGTGGCCTAGCGGTAATGTACTCGACTCAGACCAACATGGTCCTAGATTCGAGGCCCAACTCAGGCCATTGGTGACGTCCGGTCCTAAATGCTCGTGCCAGAGCTAAAGTTACCTCAGAGGCAATCCCCAAGCCCTAAGGGACTGGGGGAAACGGAGGTAAAAATCTTGACTATATCTGAAATACACAAAAATTAAAAGTTTTTTGATGAAGTTTGACCTTCGCATTATTCATAAATTTCAGCGATTCCGTACCTTAATATTCTCATAAACTTTATTCTTATAAAAAAGGAGTTTATTAATGCTAAATTCATTGCACTAAACCTCTCAAAAATGGCCTATTTAAAGTAAGAACTTATCGTACTTCGCTTTCGGTTGCCTTCTTGCTTTTAAGCCACCATCTCACCTAAATTCACCCTCTTCAAATCTAATTCATTTATAGGATGAAGAAAAGGCTTCCATGGAATTTTTATGGCTGACGGGCTTTTTCCTGATTGAAAGCATACGAGTGGGATATCAATTAAATGTTCGGATAATCGAGGTTCGGATACCGAGGTCCTGATAATCCAGAATGCACGGTATGAAAAAAAGCAAGGAGAAAAGGCAAAAAGGCACCAAACAGATCTTTAAGGCGCACGCAATACTTATCGCTAAAAAGCTTGGGCAGTAACAGAACAAGGGTAAAAGGAGCACGAAAAATGTATTGGTTAAAAACCTTGGGCAAAATCAGAAAAAGGGTAATCTATGAATAGTCACAGAGACGAAATACAAAGCGGTACAAAAATACAATGACAAATGAGCCTTAACATGGACATGTGCTGTGCAAGTGTACAGAGGTAAATAGTATGCTAAACACATTTAAAGGAAAAGAGCAATGATAGAAATAGAATTGGAATGAAAATGATGTAGAAATGAAAATTAAGGGCGAAAAAAGTTAAAACTTAATGGTAAGACATATTTTTATGAGCTACGGGTTGAGACAGAGCTTGAAAATTATCACAAAAGGTAGGTAGGTGTACGGTTTTTTTCTCATCACAAGTCTGCTTCCTAAATTAAGTCCATTGGATTGTACGCCCGAAATCAGAAGATACGACAAATTGCTATAATTCAAAGTGCTCCTGAAAGGAAAAGTTTACTAAATTGCTATAACTACAGGTCAATAAAAATCAGTAAACATACAAAAATGTCCATATTTTATGCAAAGAAAGGGTTTCATTGTTCAAGCTACTAAACTTTTTTGATGACGGGGAACACTTTTTACCTTCAAAACACATAATCTTGCATACTTAATTGATCTTTATCAACAATAAATTTACAGTGGTTTGTTATATACCGTATTTTTCCGATTCAGTATCAGTGAATGGATCCTTTTTCGCACATAGGGCGCACCGGATTATAAGGCGCATAAAGCAAAAAAAACGGATAAATCAGACTTTATTCAAATCATTAGCAAACCCGAATTGCTTGGTTCCTGCACATAGTTTGCCACCCCAAAACAAGTTCATCTAGACAGCATAGAAATCTAACTCCACGAAATTTAAAATGTTCGGCGATTATGCTTGAACAATCAAAGGGAGTAGCTTCGTCGTTCAACAAAATCATAATTAAAAATTTTGACAGATTTTTCATCTCAAGGTGAACGTACACTGCTCACATATAAAAGGCACCGGAATATTAGGTGCATTGCCGATTTTTTACCAAATATAGGTATCTTATGCGCGCCCTATACTCCGAAAAATAGGATAGTCTACCATCAATGTTTTGCCACAAAACAGCTTTCCCTTCATATTTTCTTCTTGGAATAATAACAACTGAGGCTTTGTTGAAACTACACATAGCTTCTTTATGGCATCTTAAAAAGTTGAGTTGTAGAGCTATACTTCAGTGTTAACTTACATATCGATCAACGATCTGAGCAGCATAAAGAATTTCTGCATCAATAGACAATTGTCCGAAGTCCCAAACAAGTGGGAGCATGCTTTCTGGAAGTTTGTGAACCCTGTACACAAGCTGTCTCAGTGGAATATTTCCTATAACGAAGCAAAAGAAATAACAGAAGCAAATATTTTCAAAAAATTGATAAGACATCAATCTACCCACCAGATAGTGCAAAAAGTTGCTGGAAATAGCATTGTATTTTCATATACTGAGGAAAGTAGTCAAATCTCTAAGCATCACATGCCTTCTGATGAACACTGATTTCTCAGCATCACAATGGTAATAAGACATAAGTTCTAAGAAGGAACTCTCATAATACACTAAGGTCAAAATATCTTTCTAATGCAAAAGGTAATGGATATTCTTGAGAAGTATCAGTCTTTTGCAGAAACTGTATTGTACCTGCTAAGCAAGACAAGCTATGTTTTCATAAATCTATACTATCGATAAAAGAAGATACTTACAACATGAGGGAGAAATACAATTAACTGTGCAAATTAAACATCATGAAAAATTTACTGACTTAAGAAAACACACCTAATTTTTCAGATGCATCTTCAGATTTCACGTAGTAACCCAAGCCAGCAGATTCAAGTTTCTTTATCATCTCGTCCGTATGCCTAAGTTACAAAATTAGAAATTGCTAGAGAATAGAGGTGCAATAAAAATGCATGCATAACAAAGATGATTATCTAAATTTAAAAAACACCTAAGAAGCACAGATAGAATGAGAAGTAAATAGTAACTTGAAAACAGAAATATGAAAATTCTATTTCTTGGATCACAGTTGCCTAATCTGGATGGATCCTATCATTTGAAGCTTCAAGAATTTAAGAAGCGTTTAGGAAAAATCCGAGACTGAATTAGATAAAATACAAAGAAACATACAGGGGAAGGTAGGAAGTTTCTTTCTAATAAATAGACGTGGAATGTTTTAAGGTAAAATTGCGAAAGAACAGAAGAGCATATTTTTCGTATGAAAGCTATTTGAGATCTACTGGAGAAAACTTGCTGGCACAAAAAAGTAAAATAATTTGGCACGTAAAATAGTGTTCAAATTAGTCTTTAAAAAAGATCATGATTGAAACATTCCTTGGGAATCACAGTTGTATTATGAACCGTAGGAGAAGGGCCACGACGAAAAACATTGTATATATCTTCTGATCTTTAATTCGACATATCAGAAATTAAGACATATCCATGGTATCATACCCTTTTTATTTACCATCATATCATAACATCATATCATATCATAGCATAACATCATGATAGCTATTAAACTTTACATTAACTAAACATCTTTATGGTTGCATTGGAATCCTGTTACACCTATCTATTGCTAGTGTGCCTCTATGTATTTAACAGCTTTCAAAGCTTGCTATAAACTTATTTGAGAAGCTGAGACAGGCAATTGGAAGATGTCTACGTAAGTCTAACAATTCATGTTGGATGAAACTAGACATTGTCTTATCATCGGCTGAATCTACAATATGGCTCTGAAACAAGAAATTATACAGGAAAACAGAGATATACACGCTTCTGTTTACAAGAAACATGTCTATAAGAAGCATGAAGCTGAAATTAGGCAAAAATTAAGAAAAATTTAAGAAACACTAGCAGGCTCAGTTTCAAATAATAACTTGGAAAAACTGTTTTTACAAGAAAATTTTTGACCAAACTAGAATAAAAATAGAAACAACACCCGTTAAATGCTTTACAAACCCTGAACACTCTTTTTCCTGCATCATAGTTGCCTAATCTGGGTTATTATCACTGTAAGTAGTAAGAATTTAAGAAACATCTAAAAATATTTAGAACTGTATTTGACAAAATATTCAGAAACATCATGGCTGAAACAAGAGAATTTGTTTCTTATAAAAAACATGTAATTATCATACAAAACAATTATTCAAAATATACAGAGATGTATTGCTTCAACACGATCCAAGTGTTGAATAAGGTGCGCAATGGGATTTCTTACTTCCGGTACGGATTACATGCTGCAATGATTTTCAATCCACAAGCCTCCAAATTAAGTGGTTTTCCAGCCATTCTTCCATCGCACATGATCTCTTTTATCAAACCAATTGCACTCGTGGTATTGGCTTCATCAAAAAACAAGACAGTTTCCATTGTTTTTCCTTTCTTACGATTCTTCTGAGCTAATTGAATTGCACTGTTTACTTTCTTCTTAATGCTACTTTCAGTTACCCCACCATGAACCTGACAAACCATAGTAAGGAAATCAAATACATATGTTGTGATCGATCATTCATCGTCACGTCTTACTATAACGAATCAATGCATGTTCTCCGAAGGTATATAAAGCAAACAAGGAATGAAAAAAACAGTTCCAAAATTTGTACTGGGAATTAAAGGTGTAAAAATAATATTTTAGTAACAACGTCATAAGGAAAAGGCCCTGAAAGAGACATTACTTTATATCAGATTTACTGCTGTCAGATATGCTGTCGCAAACCAAAAAGTAGAAAAGAAATCAAAAACCACACCTTCACTAATATCATGTTTTGGAGGCCAGACGATCCTGCTTTCAAATTGCACATGAATCTTATAAGGCGTGTCTTTCCACAGCCAGTTTCACCCATTAAAATAACAGGTATTCCACATCTGAAGATCAAAATGCAATGATAGATTCAATCGATCATGATATTAACTATTGCTGTGCAATAGTAGGAAAGGTAGCAATATGGAATTTGAGAATGTACCATATTCTCATATTTTCATCTTGTCATGTTTGCTTCTGTTTTGCAGGCTTTCATATAATTGTCCTGTAAAATCAGCTACACTAAACAAAAACCCTGTATAAACTTTAAAACAAAAGTAATGATTGAATTTGCATAGAAGGTGGAAACCTGAATCTCATGTGAATAGCCAATATTTTCATCATATTATCGATCGTAAGTTCGTAAGTCGAATCTGGATCGCAAACAGTTTCTATCCCCATTACTTTGCACAGCACATCTAACTTCTGTGACCTAAAAAAGTAAATAAGTACTAATGAATGAGAAAATTTCAAACTGGGGAGGCTGAAGAGCTGATTTTTGAAAAGTCTATTTGAATTCAAAACAGGAATAATTAACATCGATGCTTCTGCAGTGTCCGCATTAAAAAGAGAGCTGGCAGAATTTGTGTGTTATGTAAACGGTTTGAGTGAATTGTTTGTGTCTGATGTGTGCGTTTGTTTGAGTGTGTCTGCGTGAGTCTGCGTAATTACGCGTTTGTGTGTGTTTGGGTTTGTAGTTATAAGTTGTGGTCAATGTGACCAATATTTTAAGCAAATATCAACTAATTAGACACATAGACCGGTACGGATCTCAAAGCAGCTATAACGTCATGTAATGCTGTTCCTGTCTAAGATGTACCATAATAACGACCATTAGTATGGCACACCAGTGTAAATGCTTCGCCTACTTTTTGTTTGTCTAAAGTCTGCTTGCTTGGAGCTATTGATGGAAGAAGTACCTTAAAATAAATTTCTGTTATTACCTGTTCCAATTGGAGTAATTTGCAAATAATTCTACTCCATTCAGCTTAAGCCCTTGGTATAGCTCAGGTGTCATAATGCCTCTTTGAATGAAACGATTCTTTTTCTTATCAATTAGGTCCCCATTAGCATTGACAGTAAAGCCCAGAAATGACATTGATTGACGGTCTTGGTTAAAAAACAAATACGGATGCTCACTAAAAACAAAAACAGGTGAAAACCTAAAGCAAACGAGTAAAGGCATTACTGTAAATACTTCAATACCATTTTCTACAACATGTGCATTATATTATAGTACATGATATTATATGACATTACACTGTATTGTATTACATTCCATCATAGGATATTACAATACATCATATTATACTATATTATATCATATCATATTACATTATATTATTTCATATAATATTATACTATATTAAATTATATTATATCATATTGTATTGTATTATATTATATTATACTATGTATTATATTATATATGTATCATATTGTATTATAATTTATCACATCATACTCTATAATATTTTATTATATTTCATGCTATTCCATTATATTGTAACATATGTGACATTTATCACATTATACAATGTTATATTGCATTCTACCACGCTAGATTCAGAGCATGAGATAAGAATTTTTTTATAAACCTACACTTTCATGAAAAAAATGGATCTACTGTGTCTTTGATATCAAGCAATGTGCGTATAGACAGTGAACAATAACTCGTTATATAATAGAAGCCATAGAATAGGGTGGAAAGTACTTGGGTGTGTCTCTTTTTTGCATATACAATCATTTGATACTTTGATAGCCAATTTAATGCTTTGTCGAGACTCTATTAGTGCTAGATGGGGGGAGGGCATAGTTTACCTAGAAAGATGTGCATTGTATTCAAGTTCATACTTCCCCCCAATTACAAATCCACAGTTTCTATTTAGAACTGCGCAAAGTGAGGTAGATCCAAACTCAGACTTGATGAAAGCAATGGTAATATCTTTATTTTAGATCAGCAATACAAAACAAAACTTCTAAGCATTATATCTTACCTTTTCTCCCACCTTCGTCTTAATACTACAAGCCCGTGATTTCCCTGCTCAGATTCTTCACTAGCAGAAGGTGTTGCAAAATCCTACACACAGATCGGAAGATTTTCAGCTACATTTTAAAAACTTCTTAAAACATTTTTTCTAGTACAATATACGGTAGGTTAAGCCATGCTAAATGGACCCTAGCGGTCAAAGCAGTTTTCCTGGATGGAAGGCCTCAAGCAGAAGTAAAAAAATTGGGGGCCCACATTGATACTTTGGTAGTTATTAAGGTACCCTAACTCAAACCTGACTTCATTGCCAAAAATCAAACTCACTTTGCAACTACCCAATATTTAAATACTTAGAGAATATATGAACTGTTCTTTCTCATTCTAGCTATATTTCACTTTGAACTTTCTATTCACCCGTTGATTTTACGTATAAATCTGCATCATTTATCGAAATCAAATACCTATCTGAAAATGGCTTATTACGTATTATGCACTACTACATTGCGTAAGTGCTCTACAAAATAATGCATGTTGTTAAAGGGGTCCACTAACAAAATAATGGAAAAGAGATACATGTGCAAAGATATCAAAACGCTGCTTTGGTTCATAACAAAGATTCTGCATTAGCAAGCAAATATTCTCCCTCTCTGCTGTCATCGAGAGTTCATAGCAATCAAACGAATCTTGTAGAGTTTTAAAAAATAAAAATACAAAAAGAGACGGCCTTAGGTGATTGTGCTGCACTTGTCTTTCAAAGATATTGCAAATGACAAGTAAATAAGCATCGTAAGTAAACTAACAGTGATCTATACGTATTTTTGAAATTTTGCTTCAGATTTCTATCTGCTTTGTCCAAAATTGATGTTTTCGCGGCTACAGAATATTCAAAGATATTCCTTAAATTTGAGAATACTTTCATGATGCAGAAATATAGCTGAACGTTGCACGGAAACAAAGAGAATTGTTGCTAAATATGGATGCCATTACCTTGGACATTTGAAGCATAAACTTTACAACAAAAGACTTGAAACCAGGGAGGGAATCTCGCACATGCAGCTGGTTACAAAATACACTGCTCTCACAATCCAAAAGCTGGTTGTTGAAAAAGTGAACAAAATGCTTTATTTCCCTCCAAGATGGATTTGCAACTCCACAGTACCTAAAGATTCGGGAAAAAAGCATGAGCTCTTAACAGAGGTGTTAACGCTGGAAAACACGCAAGATATTAATGCTCAAGACCTATGACTCTGAAGGTTCCTACGTAGGCAATATTGCTTTTAATCGCATATTTTCATATTTTAGTGGCATAGATGGTTGTAATTCCTTTCCTTAAGCAGAGGGCACCAATCCTTTTGGGCCTTGGGGTAAATATTAATATAATCAACCCTTGCTGGAGCCATATGTGCCAAAACAGAGCCCAATCTGAGATAGCGCTGCTCAGTTTGGGGCTGCTATGGAAAGGCGAAATTATTAACAGAAGCAAATATTTGTAAATATTTGTTTTATATTTCAAGTTTTAAATACTTTTTAATGTAAAATTTTAAAATATATACTTTTTTCATTTCTTTTGTTTTTTTGTAAGATTTTAGCCTTTGTTTTGTAAACATAAGGGTGCTTACAAACCAGCGTAGCTGAATGGGCCATCGTCTATAAAAAATTGAAATGATGATGCATCATCAGCATCTTGTGAAAGCAGCATACTACTTAATAAATATATGTACTCTTTCTGCAAGCACTGGGCCAGATCGGGTGGTAACTGGGGCAGGGCCGCCGAGAGGGGGCTGGGGGGAGCAAATTGCCCCAAGACCTCATACCACCCAATGCTTCAAGGCCTAGGGACCTCGTAAAGTAAACCAGCAATAGTTTTCCACAATTAATTTCTAGACTCTGAAATTTTTCTGCTCTCCTCTCTCGCAGAGTGTCTCATCTTTCTCTTTTTCCCTGTGGCCTCCAAGTTCTTTGGGCGGCCCGTGCCTTAAACAAGCAAGTCTGACCCTACTGAAATACAAGATATAGCAGTTAGTTCAATAACAAAACGCTGAATAACAAACATGAATTAAGACAATTGAACACCATTGCCATGCATAACATTCTTGGCTTTCACAGTCCACAATTGATATATGACATACCTCAAGAGGGTTTCCAAACAGTTTTGATGACTGGGATTGTTTCCAATCTGGAAATTCCGTGCTTTTTTGTCCGTTGGTGCATGCTCAAGTAGTACAAGGCATCGATAAACTCGCAGGAATGATTCATTGCTGAACTCTCTCGCATCAAATCCAGGGCCTATCTGAGTCTCTAAAGTAAAATGTTAGAGTACTAGTTTTGTTTTTTTACTGTAAATCACGTAATGGTGTGTTATGTGTCGATTTTGTTCCTGTCAGTTCCGATTTGTAGTTATCATTCACATGCATACTGTTGTGTCACACTCCATCTCCATAGTGGTTGTCATCATCCCTTTGTTTAAAGGTAATTCTATTGTCAGTGTAATATGGGTGTGTTGTCCATGTGCTGCGTTGTTCCTGTTATTAAAGTCAGTTGTGTTTCAATCGTCGTTGAATGCAGTCGTGTTTTGTGCAGTCGTGTTTTATGAGTCGTCGTAAATTGCAGTCGTGTTCCCGTCACTGTGAAATGATTTCAAGTGTGTCGTTGTCTTTTGCCCTACGAGCAGTTGTTGAAGTTGTCGTTTTGGAATATTGAGAGATTGGAACTTTGATAGACTTATCGTGCTTGAAGTATTCTCTTTATATTAGTATTTACAATTTATAGCGCTGTCTGTGTTGATTATCGTTCGAGTTTTAGAATCAATACATCTGTAAAACCACGAATTGTTTTACAAAAAGAATTCATACATGCATGCTTGTAGAACCTCATATTTGTAAACTAAGTTTTGTACTATGAAACGAAACAATTGATTATGACGATAGTGATGGTAGGTGTGATGAAAACAGTTGCAATAATGATGGTCATGGTAATTATAATTATGGCGATGATGATGATTCAGAATTAGAACAAATGCTGATGAACTGTGGCAAACTGTCCAATCAGACTCCTTCAACGAAGAGGAGGTTCAATTATTTATCCCACAACAGCAAAAGCAAGTGCAAGAGAAATAGAATGGAAGCACATGGAAACCTAACTATGCACACGACCATAAGCATAGGAGACAGGGGGCAGGAGGGCTGCAGCCCCCCAAGTTGGTCAGAAATCCGTTTCACTCGGGGAAATTTTCCGAAAGAACAGTAGGAAATTCGGGCAGAAAGTTTACAGAAAGTTTACAGCCCCACCAAATTTGACATCCTCCTACGCCCATGCATACGACGTAAAGCTTCCATGACTTCAATAACATTTCTTTTATATCCCATTGCATATAGTACAACTGCAGGATTCCTGAAAAAACATTCGATTCACGAGGCAAAAAAATAAAATATGTTCCATGACTCTCACAACTGAGCTCTTGAATTAAGTTTGAAAAAGATTGTATTCACGATGACCACCAGTCACCTTCGTTTTCAGAACAATGGAAATTATGTAAACGACTACTTACTCTTCTTCAAGACTTCTAGAGTTTCATTTGGAGTCCTGCATACTGTTGTTGGCAAAAAGGGTATGATGTTGCCAATATTTGTCTTCTTTCGCTTCTTGTTGTCCTGAATTTAAAAGAAACTGAACAAAAAAAGATAATCATAACAAGCCTTGTCCCTCCGCTACTGCCTTGGGCGCCCAGCCTGACCATGACACAATAATCTAATGTACTAACTTCGACGCATATTGGCACCATGATCGATCTGCCGATCCGGTACAAAATATATTTGTACATAATGATCTCTAAAGTCAATAATTGCATAGCTTCTCAAGGATACAAGAGACAAACAGCTTGTGACAATCAAAAATAATAAAGGCCCAACCAAACGAACCAACATTTAGCTAAATTAACCCAGCATTTAACAAGATTGCGCAAGTAACAATCGACTACTCTTAAAATCAGGTGAGGGGAAGAATGCCAGTCTTAGACCTTGAACAATCGATAGGACAAGTTGAAGTTGAAGGTTAAAGTAAATAACAAACCCTTCACTCCTACTATATAAAATATATTGCTAGTAAAAATCTCGTTAGCAAAGAATCAGCCTTTTCCATGCAAGAAAAACCAGCGTACTAGTTGGGGCTTTCTACGAGTGATGATAAACGTTTCAGAACATTTCTATAGAAAAGAATGGCCGAATCACGAGCAACTCTTTAATCACTTGATGCAGCTCTCAAGGTATTCACAAGAAGACAAGGTGCTATTTAATAAGGGAACTAAGAAAGCATTTGAAAATATAGTAGAGCGAGATAGAGCTAGGAAATACACAATGTATAGGAGGAAATTTAGGCAAAGAAGAAAAATCGACAAAAGAAAACTCGACAAAAAATGTAATTAGTGTAAAAGAGGGGATCTTGAAACCGTCATGTTTGTGGGGACAACACTCCATGTGCAGTTGAGAAAAACGTACAGGAAAGCGCTAAAGCAGCAGGACTAAAATCTGTGTCACTGAATGGGAAAGACTATCATTACAGAAAATACTGAAAAAATCAGATCTTTTCCGAGAAGGCAAATCTAGTGAAAATAGATGCAAGGTATGAAAATTAGATTCAAATGTCAAATGCAAGGAGAAAGGCGTTTCCATGGACGCCTACGCTGGGGGCAAGAGAAAATAACGGGTTATATGCAGGACAAAAGGCAAGAAGCTAAAGAGTAAGGACGTGTGAACATCTGGCCAAGTACGAAGCTAAGGACAAAAAACTCAGTATTATACAAACTCATAGAAGAAAAACATGACGATGAAAGAGCTAGAAGTAGTACCATTGTGTGGTAACGATGCTTTTCTAAGGCAAGTACCTGAAGCTATACTTGTCATAGAGTCAAATCCTGAAATGAATACCAAAGATGAATGGAGAACATTGAACGCTTTATGCGTAAGATCGATTGCATTCGACGTGATGATTTGCCAAACATATTCTATGGAGATATCATGAGATCGAGATGATCAAAATATCTTAACTGAGGAGGCTGCCGAAGGCCAACGAATAGTCTTACGGTAATACAATAAAAGTTAGTGTGTTAATACAAGTGACTTAACAAAATGACGAAAGATATGAAACGATCTAAATACAATTTCAGCCTGCAATTCTTATTATGATGTCAAGTTCTCATCTTGAAAGTGGTGGCCAGATGATACAGCGATGGTTGTATTGCATGTTGATTCTTGTGCTGTACAGTTGTGTGGGACCTGGAGGGAGGGCTCAGCTCCCTTCACAAAATATTGATGATTGTGGGTAGCTCAGCCCTCTTCAAAATAATCATTGTTGTCCTACCTACTATTAAGTTGCCAGACTATCACTACAAATAGAAAAAATTCAGACTGACTGCAGACTGCGCTCCATTATGGGCTGCTATGTCCTTATTCTAGTGCTTGCAGCTTTTAAGGGAGTGGTCAAAAATCTACCACGAATAGCCATCCTCCTTAAGACTTGGGAAGACACCACTAATGCATAACAATAACAAATGTTCTATCACATGGCCAAACGATCAAGCATCATCTAGCAACAACTGAGCGCATTTGATTACTTGTATTCTACCATTCTGAGTGCTTTCTAATTCCTCCAAACATGAAACCACCCAATTCCAGGTAGGCCATGATAGTAGTTGGCGATCTGATGTAGCATTGAATATCCAGCTAAGCCACAAGGATTATTAGTGTACTGTTAGGTAAAGGCTTAATAGATTAGCCGGGACTTAACATTAAACACACAACAACCTATGGATAAATGTCAGGTGTTGCAAGTATGCCTTATAAAGAGATTATATAAGAAATTTAATTATAATTAGCTTCTACCAAGAGTTATTGGGAAACCACTTCTATGGGTAGGTCACCGAGCCGTCTGATCTGCTACGGCAAATACTATCGAGTATAACAAAAGTATAAATTCTGCTGCTATGTATTGCTTGCAAGGGCAAAATAAGAACAACAGCTATTCACACTTACAATTTTTCGATCATTTTCCACAGTCGGTTCAGTTATTTCTATGATGTACAAATCTGTTGGCTTCTTCTTCCAGATGCTACCAGTCGACGTGCTGACAGATCCAATTATCAAAAGTTGAAACATGAAACTATCCAAGTTTGATGTAACCTAACAAGTGACAAATTATCTTAAATTATGGTAGTGCGCATTCGTTACCAAAAATGCTTATTCATTAAAGCACTCAAATTATGAACAGAAAATAGAGATGATGCTTTGACAGAAAAAGCCTGGAACAAAACGGAAGTAATGTGGGCAAGTAGCAAGACGAAGAACCAACAGATGGACCAGAATAACCTCTGAGTGGATCCAAAAACTGTTCAAGAGGCAGAAGAAGGCAAAAACAATAGATGGCAGGTTGAGATAGAAGAAAAACATGGTAACATAAGGATGAGAAAAGGAGAGAATTGAGTAGATTGACTAATGAATGGTATCACCTTACAGAAAGAATCACTATTTGCATCTTTTATTACAAGCTTACATTTCAAGCAGAACATATTTGTCCTTAAACACCACAATTTCTGAATAGGCTAAGTGGTGCCGTGACCCAGAAAGTCCAAGAACAGAATAGCAGCCATGTGGGCTTTTACTGATGAATTTCAGCTCATTCCAAAGGATATAAATATTAGTCTATTTGATTATACGTAAGATCTCAGTTATTCAGCAATATTAAGGGAACAACAACCAAAATATGGATACTTGCAGCATGATGCACGTACATTATGAAGTAGTAAATGACCATCATGAAGTGAATGTTAAAACTAAACCAAACATGGCACACTCTATTTACATGACATAAAAGGTGCAACAATACAACGAATAAAATATATAAATACAAGAAATCATTATAGAATTAGAAAGTCAAAGAATATATTTCTATGGCAAAGCAAGCCAATAAATTCTCCTGACTATGCATTGAATCTTACCGTTGAGGCAATATCAAAATGATAGATCCTTGGAAAAGCCTCTTTCTCCTTTTTGTCGTATGGAATCAGCTCCCTTACAACCACATTTTGGTCAACTCCTGTGCCTTGCAACGATGTTGTAACAATAACGTCTGCATTCACAGAGCTTTTTACTTGTTCTGTACCAAATTTCGACTTTTTGATCATTGATTGAAGCTGTTCACCAACTCGTTTTATGAATAATGACTTGCCTGTCCCAGCAGTATGGGATTTGATAACACGGACAGTTGAGCTGCAAAGCAATACAGCCAATCATTTAGGCAAACAGAATAGCTAGCAATCACTCAATTGCTAAAATCCACTCACTTATGATCGCAGCTAATCAAAAGAGGGAATCAGATACTTTAAAATTTGCCTTTGTTCAATACCATAACTATAGCTGACTAACAGAGTGACAGATAGCCCTGTTCCAACAAACAAACATTCACAGGCATTGAATAAGGAATAATGGGTAACTTCACCAGAATTGAAATTACTATACAAGAATTTCACCCTGAAACTAGCAATATCAAAGCAAGTTCCAGAGAAAAATTAAACAAACTAGCATCAAATAGCTTAAATGAACATCACTACCTTTCTATATCAGCAGAAGCAGCATGCACATAATGCGACTGATTAAGACGCGGATCCCAAAAAAGCTGCTCTTTCAAAAACTCTGCTATCTGCTGCCGACTCGGGCATCTATGTGATACAATTCGATATTCATTCCAAGCCGATGCCAAAAATGATCCACCCTCTCTTTCGCTGCTGCACATCAATAGTAAGTTGAAGGTATCATCTTCTCCAACTTGAACTGAAAATATTGGACAATGAAAAGATCATGTATTATCTTCTAAGCTACATTTTTCTTTCTCAAAAGTGAATGAAAAACATACAAAAACCATACCATACCATCATATCTATACATGAGCTTGCATTCATACTTCTGATGATTTAAATAGAGTACATTTTTTTCTACAGCTTCCTACCATGTGTTACAGAGGCCCTGTAGTTTTGTACATGCATCAGTGTATCTGCTCACAATTTGATTTCACAGTTTTAGTTGAAAATTTTGTTCTATTCCATCCAATTACAACAGAAGAATGTGTTGTTTTATAATGAACTGTGATGTAATGAGCTGTGTTCCCTGACCATGGAAAATCCAAAGTTATAGAAGAAAGCAGATAATGTCTTTTTCAAGGCTAATTTGTAAATTAGTCAAATATAGTGTGGCAAGGCAAAAGTTAGTGGGCTTTCCATCAATTGCTTTTGAACATAAAATACTTACTTCGGGTAGCACGTTCTTGCTGAAGTGTTTGCAGCTTTCTATATGACTGAACTGCAACATTATAATCAAGCTCCTCAATGAATGCCAAAGTATACATGCCATTAGAATCATGCAACGCTCTTCGAAATAGTAGCTCTATCTAATAGAAATGAATGACGCGGATTGTGACTTAAAGTAGCAGTTGGTAGGTGCAACTCAACAGGTCAAGACTCAAATTATTTAGCGCCACATACCTCTGAAGTTGAAAGGGCTGTTTCTACAAAGCATAGTATTACTGCTCAGTAATACTATACTTTGTAAAAATAGCCCTTTCAACTTCAGAGGTATGTGTCGCTAAATCTTACTCGAGAAACGTGTCACAATTTTATACCTTCTCAAGGCTTGTAGCATGATTACAAATCTCGACTTCTCCTACAGAGGGGAGGCAGCAACCAGCTTGCTTATATATGTCAATTACCACAAGCAACAAGTCATCTAGAAAAAAGATTTCTACATAGAAAATAAGTTAGCATGCAGTTGAAAAGTTGTCAGAAGTTTTTTGTATACGAGAAAAATCGAGGATTAGCCTCTCCATCTACAAAAGATGGACCATCTTCATTAAGCATGTTAATCTCAAACAGAAAGATAAAAATAGGCAAAAAGAACAAATCATCAACAAGGGAGCAGAAAGAGCTCAATGCTGTAAAACGTAATGTGAATCACCGTAAGTGATAAGTTATGTGGTACAACATTATTGCATAAAGAGAAAAATCCTCTCATACCTCTGGGAACAGTCATTAGACTTGGCTTTCTTTTATTCATAGTTTCAAATGGCTTCAACCATTTCTGTCGTCTTCCTGTTGATAAGAAAAACTACAAGTAAGGTCTTAAGCTCAGCATATTTTCAAAACTCCCATTAGAGGAAACTGTTATGATAGATGATAAATTGTAAGTAAAATCATGCATAGACAAACTCCTAATGTCAATGAATCCATGAAAGCAATGGACCCATCAAGAAAACAATCAATGGATGAATGAGCGATTGACAGAGCGAGAGGTAGGGAGGGTGGGCATGTGTTGGTGAGTGAATCAATGGGTGAGTAAATGAATCAGTACTTGAGTAGCAGAGGGTTTGTGGGTTAATCACCGGATTCAATATACAATTGTAATTGACATGTTGGTAAGCAATATGATACCTTCTTAAATTATGAATAAAAAGCTTAAAAGTGTAGAAGTTTGAAGCCTAGAGCATGTACTTGACTTACTTCTGATTTTAGCAAGCTCGTCCAAAACTCTTCCTAAATCTTCCAATGTAAGATATTCTATCTCTTCATGTTCAGCAACTTTTTTAGAAGCTTTGCCTGAATAATCTTTCATTCTGACCATGTGAGGAGATTTTCTGTATAAATATTAAGGGCAATTAACAAAATTGAGGCTCTGTTATATTAATGTGCTTATGCATCGAGAATTTCGAAATTTAACTGTTTGCATTTTCTAATGCAAGTTTGTGCTGTGCTCATCATGCTACAAACTAAAGTATCATAACTGATATGGAAAAAAGTTATGAGCCCTCAAACTTCGCTATTTTGGCATTTCAAGTGCGAATTCTAGCCACTGCACATGATGTCATAACGAGTACGAAAAAAAATATTAATCGCTTGTTGGCATGGATTCCACTAGCAAGTCCTGCAAACGTCGTGAAGTACAGTACTGTGTGACTGGTCTCCCGAACCCAATAAGCTGCACAAATGGTCAGCATACAGAGGGGAAATCCGTTCATATGTTTCCACTCAAGGAAAAAGACAGGAAAAGACACCAAGCTTGGGTCAGTTTTGTGCGAAGACATAGGCCAAAGTGGAGCAGCACCAACTCGTCTTTTCTATGCTCTAACCATTTCAATGAGAGCTGCTTTACGAAGAATAAGGAAATCACTGCCAAACTTGGAATGAAAAGGAAGCTAAAGCCAGATGCTGTTCCTACCATTGATTCATCTTTGACAGACACAACAGATACAATTTATCAGTCATTGACAGATAAGAGCTAAACGACAGGTGAGACTTATCTATGTGTTTGTTTTTTAGACCCTGGTCAAGTAGTAACAATTAACAACGTTAAGAAAACAGGGCAGGGAGGTATGTTGAGTTGATTGATTGGAAATGGCCTACTAGCAGTGGCGGCTCGTGGAATTTTTCACTGGGGGGCAAAGCTTTGAAGAATTGGGTGTGGTCCGAGATAGCTGTGACAGCCACACCCAAAAGTGGTATTAGATAGCTTTACTTCCAGATAGTAAAATAATTAGAATGATGATATTTATGTCTGTAATATAAGAGGCTTTCTTACTTAAATCTGCTTCAAGAATCACAATTATCAAAGGCTAGTATTTCTCTTCTGCTATTTAGAGAAATAACCAACTCAGGCAGAGTGGTTTTTGAAACTATTTTTGTAATTTAAAGTATTCATTCCATGGATATCAAATAATATAGATTGTTTAGAATGATATATTTTTGTCCTAAAACTTTAAAGAGAATGTAGGTGACATAAGCACAAACTATCAAATATAGTATGCTGGTTTATAATTTTTAAAAAATGCATGGAAGCTCTTGAGCTACTTAAAAAGAAATTTAGCTCTTCTATTCTTGAGCTGGGCAAACATATCAATCACATTTTGATTGAAGTCAATTGAATCTCTAACAAGGTTCTTTTCTATTGAAAGCATAGCCAAAGCATTGAGTCTATCCTCAGAAATTGTGTTTCTCAAGAAAGTTTTCACTCTCTTTAGAGTTGAGAAACACCTCTCTGCTTCACAGGATGTCATTGGAACTGTGATAATGGCTTTCAACTAAAGTACAGTTTCAGAGAAAGTTTCAGCTAAGTTGCTTTCAATAAGAAGTTGGAGTAGTGGAACTGCTCACAGCAATGCCTAAATTCTGGTCAGCTATAAATCACAGAGAGCTCAGAATGAAGCTTCATTTCATCAAGAAAAGGAAATGATGCTGCAGCACTTTCTAAGGCCATGGATGGGAAGCATTGCTCAAAGTATGGAAATGAACTACTCTCAAAAAGAGTAGCTGCAACAAAGTGTCCAGTAACGGCAAACCTAGAGCTACAATGTGATATTACAATATCACATACTTCCTCC
>WIPJ01000936.1:324442-349182 GCA_018155075.1 Cassiopea andromeda
CAAACAACCGATTTGAAGGGCAAAATAAATGTTGCCCCGCAAATGACATCATCTTAATTCAAGCGTGCTCAGCAGTTTTGATAGAAGCGAAGCGAGGCTCCACATCTACAAATGGTCTCGAATCCCGTGTAAATAATTAACTGGCCTAGATTAAATCACTGAAACCCTGGAGTATTTTACTTAGTACTATCAATTACTGTGTAGAGATGTCATTTATACATTTTCCTTGGGGGGGCATTGCCCAACATGCCCCATTGACGAGCCGCCACTGCCTACTAGTAAAGGAAAATTATAATGCCATAGCAATGTATTTCAATTCCTTTCGTAGACTATCCGTGATATGTGTTCAAAAATGGATGACACAATGGAGGAGGAAGAAATATTGGCAAGCCCTAGTCCTATGGCAAGCCATAATACTGTTTGTACCAGATGTCCAGTTTTGGCGAAGAAAATAATATTCTATCAGAAAAAGATCATTTGGCTCAGAAGATCAAAGATTATATTAGAAGACTCTAATCAAACTCTGCTTCACCCAAACGCAGAAGCCATTACACTACACATTGTAGAGTTTTAACGCTTTTGCTTATAGGTCCTAAGTGACTGTTTACAAAATTGACAAGCTATGAGCTGCAATACGTAATAGATACTGGTACTCACCATTCCTGAACTTGGATTTGCCTCTCAAATCTAGCCTCAAGAATTTGTGGTAGCAGTCCATCGGGGTCATTGGCCTCAACATTTTCTTTATCTTGGGTATCCGAATCGTCAGCTAGTGGCGCTCCGTGGCTTGCACCCATGCCTGGCTGTGCAAGCACACGGTCATCATTCCCATCATCTTCTAATTGGTAATCAGTAGCTTTATCATAAAATGACGATTCACTGTCACTGTTTGCCATTTTAATGAGCCGTAGCACGCCAAGACGAGAAGCTTTCTTACGCTTTGTTTGTTAACTGATATAGGCCCAAAGAATGCACTCGGTTTGATCCTCGTTATTACATCACACAATGGCTATCAAAATTTGCACCTAGTGCCTCAAAACAAGTGCTAATTTCTACACCTTTCTCGCCAGTAAGAACAAAAAAATATGGTCTTCATGCAATGGAAAGACCGAAGCTTCGATTTTAGCTACAAATGTATATTCGAAATTTTCGATGCATAAGCACTTTAAGGGAAATTCTAGAGCAAACATCAAAAGTATGCCTTAAGCAAAATTAGCTCTAATTATCAATTTTCCATCTCAATGTATTTACGAATACACAGTGAACATGGCAAAATGTTTCTTGCTAGACAGCAGCCTAACTAGGACTGCATCATTGCGTGGGTGGACAATACTGGGTGGCAACTGGGAGACGGCAAGGTGTAAACAGGAAGTACATTAGGGGCAGGGGGTGTAGCCCTCCTATCAGGAATGGGTAGCCTCTTTAATCAGGACACAATGCTTGGAACATAGAATTATCAAGTCCAACCCCATGATCATTTAAATTCTTACCATTGAACATCAATACAAACATGAACTTCACTGACTATCTGCATAAAAATGACAGCTTCACCATTTGATACCTCAAAATGGAACAGCTGCCTAAAAATACTCACTGTGATCCCTCCTCTTTTTTCCTCTCTAACACACTATTCATTTCGTTGGCTAGTTCCTTAATCTGTTCCTCATTGTGACAGTGCTCATAAGCCCATACTGACGCAACAGATCTATCCCGTAGCCCACACTGCATTGTAGCAGCTTTAGCGACACTTTCATTGTGACCTTCTTCTTCCAGATTATCAATGAATCTCACAATGGCACTTAATGAGACTTCAATGAATTGGTCGTCAGTTCTTGGGACTCGCATCCAAGAATTATCTTGTGAAGATTTTTCTCCATACCGGCGACGATACGACGACTTTAACAGCATGGTTCTAAATGTTTCTTCATTAATACCCTGACAGACTTCATCCAACAAGCTGAATACTTGAGGAGGAAGATTCCTCACAGCCTTGAAATCTTCCTTCAAAATGGCATACTTAAGGCTTGTCTGCAACATGAGCAACTGTCTGATAGTGTAATAATTTAGAAACGGGAACTGGGTTCGCTTCCTGTCGAGCTCAAATCTCCATTCCTCTAGGTCTCTTTCCAGCGTTGCGCATTCTTTGTAAATCGTTTCTACAGTTTTTCCAAAAGCATCAACACCATCATTAAGGTTGCAAGTAAACTCAGCATGCCATGTTAAATATCTTATGCATCCTGAATTACACAGTTGTATGAATAGGATTGCTACCCTGCTAACTGCTTCAAACATCTGATAAGAGATGAAAAAGATAACTAGCGAAGAAATTTCATAGTGGAAAATGACATGCCACATATGAAAAGAGTTGACTATGACAAATTTGATAACAAATAGCACATTAGGTATTGTAACAGACCTTCGAACAAGAACAAGTTTATTTCAGAATAGTCAAATAAAACACAAAGCTGAAGCAGGTTAGATATAATAAAGGACATTTTATTGATTATTAGGATATCAAATCGAAGCTTGCTTGATTATAGTACCATTACATCATAAAGTACGATGAGATTCCCAGTATGATTTGACTTGCAGCTGTGCATATATTGCAGCTACTTTCACTCTGTAAATTCTTGCAAAGTCCCTCAGTTATCCAGTGGGAACTATTTTGCTGTGTAATAACAGTTACCGTAGAACACTTCACATCAGGGTTCCATGACCTTCATGGGATTCAGGGCCAAAATCACTATACACTACCCTTGCGGGGGCCAGGTGCTTGAGATATAGAGCCAGATAATACCGTTCAGTTTAGGGGCTGCTGTGGGAAAAATGAACTTGACAGACTAAATCAAGCACAAAATGTACAAAAATCAGCATCATGTCAGCAAATCGTATTACTTTATAATACATTAAAATCGAGAACTTTCGAGCAATCACACGTTCTGACAAAATTCTGTCCGAAAACTTAATCGCCCGAAATCCCTTTTTGTCCAAAGTTTTATTTTCCGAAAGTGTTTTTTGGTTTTTGAAAATATGAAAAACATCAAATGTAGATTACTTGAACCGTGTTAATCAATATTAGATGTCTAAATATATAGTTTTGAATTGCTCTTTCCATTCTTGATTCTCAGTTTATTATTATTCTTTCTCATTTTCATCATTTTCGAAAAAGAACTAACTCTTCTCCACTTTCTGCATGATATTGCTGACATTTTCAAAAGAAGATATGTTCTCTGTATTCATTTCGCTTTCCTCTTCAGTCCCAGCTTATAGTTTGCACTAATGAGTTTTCTAAAGCGTTTTTGATATCACCTTTTTTCGTCAAGAACTTTCATGGTAACTTTGAGAAAATTATCTAATCCCCTACTCTTCTTGCAATAATGGAAGGTTGGTATTTTTCAATAATTTCAATTCAACTTTGTCGAGAAAAAATGACATGGCCCTTGAAATTTCGTGGTATTGGTAGCCACTTATGGTATCCATTTGTTTTGAAGCATTCTATACCAAGTGAATAAGTATAGAAGACAAAATTACAAGAAGAATGACTGCTACATTTAAGAATTCTTGTTTTACCTGAATTCCTGAAGGAGAGAAAAACTGGGTTTCGGGCAGTGGCGTATCGTCAGGGTATGCAAGGTATCCAGTGAATACCCTGGAATATCAGAAAAATATTTTTTGAAAAAGCTTATTCCCTTGAAACTTAAAATGCAATACAGCCATTCAATAATGTATTTTCACGTTAGACTGTCATTATTGAGAGAAATGCTGCGTAGGAGCAATATATCGCCGCTGATGCTCTCTGCGTTGTTTTAACTCTGGTGACGTCATGCAATAAGCGGTCACTTTCTTCCGTCTAAATTCAACCAATCAGAGTAGAACTTTATGAATGGGTTGGTCAATCTGCCAGCTACATACTCAGAGAATAAGCTACGAAAACTTCAGCTTCCATACCTCGATAGTATGTTGCTGAGCAGTCTCGTTTAGGGCATTATAATGACAGCCAATATCACTGATAGTTGTTGTGAAGTAAAAACATGATGCAATGTCACAGAAGAAACCTGGCATATAAAAGAAACACCTGGCAATCATTCCTCATTCTGCGGATGTTGGTTTATCTTTTACGCGTCAAAATATGCCGACCATCATTGGTTAGAAAACCGAAAGCAAAGTTGTTTTGTGGCTTCAGGTCTATTTTTGTTCGAAGAATGTCCGAACGGAGAGTCCTCTGAAACGGTTCTCTGAGCATGCTGTTTCTAAGTTCATTACGGCACGTAATGAAAGTTGAGGTAACTTCAGTTTGTGGTCGTGCCAATATTGAAAAGTTAGGCCTACCATGGATTACGAGGAGTGTGGCTTTCCATTCTTTATACTTTGACAAGTGTACCTGCAAACAAACTTCCGCCTAATGGACTTCCTCTTTGTTTTTGCACTACAATTCCAAAACTTGTTAATTGCCTCCTAACAGAGATATGCCGAGAGAGTCTCTGCGGGATGGGGGTATTTTGACAATTTAATCAACTACAAGTAGGAACCGTCGTTTCTAAAAAGGCGAACACCCCAAGAACACTCCAAGAACCTGCCATAAAATGCTAAATTGAAGACTGAACACTGCATAAACCTCATCGGCAACGACTAATTAGTCCTAAATTACTTTGAGATATCATCCAAAATTACTTTTGGTGCAGTTGAGGACCATTTTACTATTTTGTTGTTGGTGTTGTAACACGATATACCGTTATGCGCGCCGAAAGTATTATTGGAGGTTGATACATCTGAGATATGTAGTGATGTAGCAGCAACGGAGGATGAGTATGCTTGTGGATATTGGAGAAGACCTTTCTTTTGTCGTAACAGAAATATGAGAAAAGGCAACGTTTTTCCGAATGATCCTAACAGCACACATTTGCCATGGTAAAAATCTGCTTTAGGCCATTGGCACAGAATGGAGGTAAAAGCCTAGGCCTACGCGTACGACAAACTTCCTGGTAAAGTGCCCCAAAGATATAAAGAAACTTCCGCGGGTAAATGAAATATCTCCAGGAAAGTATTTGCTTCATGATTTTATTCAATATGGAAGATAATAAATCTTCGTAGTTTAATTGGACTTGCTGCACATGTGCCAATCCCCGTTATTATCTTTAGCGTGCAGAGCAACACATCGGCGCTACAACACCAACAACAAAATATCAAAATGGTCCTCAAACGCACCAAAGGTAATCTCGAGTGATTGATTAGTCGTTGATAATGAGGTTTATGCAGTGTTCAGTCTTCAATTTGGCATTTTATGGCACGTTAATGGAGTGTTCTTGGGGTATTCAGTCTGTTCTTGGGGTGTTTGCCTTTTTAGAAACGACCAATAGTAACAGTACACTGTTACTAATAACAAAAGGTCACAGAATAAGCCGTGGCCATTTCTCTTGCAGCATGGTCGACTTTTTATCAACTTTCTTGCAATTTCAGAAATATTGGGGTGATGCCCCCCACACCCACAATAAATACATCACTGCCTCTTAATTTTCCCTTCCTAGAGAATACCCATGGATCAACCTCAGGTCTGCCATTGGCGTCGGAGAAAAATCAAAAGACTTACACCTCACCACAGCATTCTAGATGGGTTGAGTTAAACTTTGCTCAAGCGCCTGTAGCATATGAGAGCCCACTGAGAGCTTTTAGAGGGGACTTGGGGCAAATGAAAAAGGGACCCCACGAATGACATCATTTTTAAGCTATACGTTGGAAATCCAGACAACTCGCCCCCCCCCTAGAGCAATATCTTACATCTGCCAAATAGCCTGTTCTGATAGCACACATGATACATTGTCAAAGCGAGAAAATTTGCAACAAAATTCAAAGAAACTCCAAAGCTTTTAGCAACTCCTCTTATAGGTCCGGGGCCAGTAGCATACTGCTCCCTGCTCCCTATTGGTAGGCCTGGCCATATGTTTACTCACAGTACCACATATTGCACGAGAAAAGGTGCTTCAAGCGCCTATTCTGTGGAAGTTTCACCCTGAATTGGTCAATAATAGCTTTCAATCAGTAGGGGTCAATAATGATATTTGACCACTGAGTTAAATACAGAGGATCATTTACAAAAGTTAGGTTAGAAATTACAGCATAAACTAAACCGTTATCTACACATTCTTCTTTTTGCAAATTTGGTAAATGTATCAAGTTTTATTTTTTGTCCCAAACTTTTGCTTGTCCGAAAGTTTTTTTGTCTAAAATTGCAAAAAACAATCCGAAAGTTCTTTGTCCGAAAGCTCTAAGTCCGGAAGTTTTCGGTTTTAATGTACATGCAATTTTCCCCAAGCGCTGGGGACAGGAAAGGCTGGTAGGTGAACCTTATTTACATACTAGTCTTCACCTAACCAATATCCCACAAGACATTTAATATTTTTAAAGAAAATATAAATTACTAGATTGAGATGCAATGTTGAACTGCAACAAAAAATATTACCTGCAGAAAGCAATCTTTTTCAATCTGTCCCATTTCTCTTTCCTTTCCTTTTTGTCCTCCAATCAACATCAGCTTTGACTGCAAATCTTCAATGTCATTCAATTTATATATCTTACCATTGTCCCTAGAAGGTACATAGAGATGCAAAGAATTTTCCAAAGTAGCCTCTGATTGCTGCACATCAAACCTCGTCGGGGAGCCAATTATGTAGTAGCCCCATCTGTTAATAGCTTTTGCTTTCACCAAAGATGTACCCTCAACTGATCCGTATGAATCTTGTTCATTTTTGAACCATGGCAGCAAACGGTTGCAGTCATCCTAGGGCAAAAATGCTGGTTATGGATTAGGTCTTAAACATCCCCTAGAAGCTATCAAGTAATTATCATGCTTAAATAACCTATTTCAACAGTATTGCGCTATGTATATAAGCACTACGCAGCAAACCAATTATTGAACTAAAACAGAAAATAATATAAAATAACTACAGGTCTAAGAATAGCATCACTGCCGTATAATAAACCAATAGGAAATTAGACCAGAGAAAAAAATAAAAAGGAGACAAAATGTTCAGTTTCATAGGGTTCTATAGTTCAAATTGCTGTCAATGTTGAACAGGAGCTTACCAGCTTTATAAAAAGGTCTGGTTCTTTGCTAGTCTTATCTGCAATTTCCTGGCAGCACTCAATCAACTCATCAGGGCCAGATTTGGCATTTAGCTTAAAAATTATTGCCTCAAATTCAAGACAGACTGTGTGCAAGCAATATACTCTGTCAGACTCAAAATCACTTTCTCCTGCAGCAATACTTAGTAGATCCAAAAGTGTTCTCACCTCTCTAAAATCTAAAAATCAACGGCATAAAGTCATAAATTATCTGGTACATAAATCTAGCATAAATATAGGAAATCTATAATGAGGTTAAAGGAAAAATGGAAAAGGTACTCTATTTTATACTTGGAAAAAAGGAATGTTGGAGAGACCATTTATGGTGGGCTACTGGCGAATGAGTAGAATGACCTCTTTCTTTCCCCATCATTATATTCTACCCAGTCCGTCCACCAGACCCCAAAGCCAGGATGCTTTAAACCATCTACCACTTTTAAAGTTCAGCGAACGATCTAAAAACCACAGCAGTGGGTTATAATGAGATTATGACAAAAAAACGCGAAAAAATAAACAATTTGATCAAAATGTTTCTTTGTCTCCGTTGAATCATTACTCGAAAAGGAACAAGATAAAATAGGAATTATGTATTGTTCTAGCAACTTGAAATTAAATAAACTACATTATCTTAAAATTATAGGAAGAATTGAAGATAGCTTAATCAATATGGAGACAGATGTGGTAGTGTTAAATGACAAAGGAGCTCAAAAACTTTTCCATACTAACGCCCAAAAAGACGTGATTTGAACACTGATTCAGAAATAGAATTATCTGTGTTACGACGTAAGCACTACTATTTCCGTTAGGAGTTAAAACTTCCTTATCCATCACAAAAGTTGTACCGCAAACTCGCCACTGTCCACCCAGAGAGAGGGTGCATAGTTAATCTAAGTGAAGTTCAATGTGATCTCTAAAATACAATCAATTATGTAGAATAACAGAGATTGATAGTCCACTACTGTAAATAGGGATTCACAATAAGAAGCAATTTTGTACTGCCCAAAAATATTATGGCATAAGACATATAGCGATCCTGTTGAATCTCAAATACATTTTTTCCACACTTAAAAGGTGCCTTCTTCTAATGGATGTAAGAATTGGGTTCCACAAGAAACTTTCAAAGTGAAACAAAAATCATATAATATGAAAACAAACAGTAAATCAAGCAAAGAAAATTATGCTTATTGTGACAACGCCAAAAATTCTTCAATCCATGAAATGGTCAATTTGCTGTTCTTAAATTGCGTACATCTCAGGGGATGCTTATAACTTTGCTTCTGACACAAAAACTAGCATCTATTTTTTTAGTTCTTTGTGTGAATGAGCAACAGAGCAGTCAAACATAACAATCGTATCATACTACCTGTAAATTCTTCACGAAGCCACATTATTATGCTTATACAACGCAAGATACGGGCCATGCAATTCTCCACTTCATTTGTTACGTGCTCAAGTGCCTTTGCAACATTGAAATCGATTTTATGCAAAGATCTCAAATCAGCATGAGCCATGTTGCTGAAAGCCTAAAAACCAAGATTATTAATAGCTTTTTGATGTGCTCGATATATCTAAAACTATTGTAAAATTTCACAATAACAGAATTGCAACACTATATAGGTGCGTTGTTTCTCTTTCTTTTATTCAATGTATGTTCAACAAGAAATTTTATAGGCAAGTGGACCATAGCGATAAAACTGAAAACTTGAGCAAATTGAAAATTTGAAAATCATTCAAACCAGAGAAACCAATTATTTCAACGTCTGTTCTGTTAGTATGTACATCAAAACTCTTCACCAAACAATTTTAAATATCGTGTCACTGGCTGATAAATTACCTCATTTTCCATATCTTCAAATACTTTGAACTTTCCCTTCAACTTCAGATTTCTTCCTAGACTGAAAATTAGTGCTGCCTTTTTCCAATTTCCTTGAAGTGCAAGGAAGTCGCAAACTTTTTTTGCTACATTCTTAATATTCTTGCTGTGGTATTTTAACATGCCTTCGACTCCCTTGAATGAAAGTGGTAAGAGTATTTTCACCTCTTTCTGAATACCATCAGGAGTTTTTTCTGCTTCATCAAAGTCTTCAAATATCTTTAGCACTTTTTTAAGAGTTATTGACTGGTCAAGCAAGCTGGTTATGATTACATTTATTTTACATAATACAGGCTGAAAAAGAGTTTCGATGATCTTGTCCAAGAGCACCTCTGTAATTCTAGAAGCTTCCTTCCTCCAGGCGTTGCAAAATATTGTGCTTGTAAAAGCATAACACATCCTCTCCAGTTCGTCCTGAACATTGACAGGCAAATCGAATACCAAATCTTTCAGCTCTCCATTTTCTCTACTACACATCAGATACAAAGGCATGCAATGCCACTTTTCTTGCCAGGCATCATCGAGCATTTTCAGATTACCTACCGAGATGAGTTGAAGATACAGCTACAATAACAAACTTTCACTACATGTTGAAAAAATACAAGTTGCGCTGCTCTTTTACACTACTAGGTGTGCTCCTTTTCTCGGTCTCTACTTCAGAACTGGGCAAATTGAAGACAAGCAAAAGGCAAATACAGCTAAGAATGTCAAACCACGATCTGGCCTACAGCCAGGCAAAAATTGGCATGAACAACTAATTAGTAATATTCATGTTAGTTGGTGTTTCCTAAGTTCCTTTCAATAGTACCTGATTGATCTTATAGAGGAAGGAAAACAAACTCTGGAAAAGGAACTCTGAAAGAGATGAAAGTTTGCAAGTTTCACTTAGGTTCACCTCGGAAAGATAACGTAAAAGTTACAATAAAAAACCCGCACACAAGAACCTGCAAATTCGAAATGAGCCTGTTTGCATTCTTTTGTGATGAAGTAGTGCCAGTAGTCAGGGTACTGTTTCTTAACGCAGGGCCCAATACAAATTTCGGAAAAAAATGATAATTGACCATCTAGCATTGAAATATGACGGCAATGTACTTTACTATCCAACGCTTTGTGGATCAAAATATATTTATGAACCTGCCTATCTCAATCGTGCAATTACTAAGTACTTTTTACTTTATTGGAATAAAAAGTTTATAATAATATTTAGGCTCAGAATCGCTGCTGAAAATTAAGAATATTTTAAGAATAATTCAAGACTCCAGTTTCATCAAGAATTAGAATTTCCATGCATTTGAGCTATAAAGGTGCTTCTAGATTAACGATTGGACAATCAATACAATATATATTATTTTTGGTCCTCGTTTGATTTACTTTATGATTAATTATGACATCAACAAAGATCCTTTCATTTCAAGAACAAACTACACCTTTCACGCTTAAGAATAATTTTCAAATAATGTTAGGCTTAAAACCAGAAAAATTTAAGAACATTGAGGCTCCGAAAAAAGCTAGGTATTCGTGTAAATACGTCCTCATTTTTAAGCATCCCCAAAAGGATTTGATTAACAAACAGACTGAATTTATTTCCCAGTGGATGAAAAATGAACAATTAATAGGAACCTATTTGGAATATCAAAATGAGAAGGTTCTACCTGTTTGCAATCAGACTATTAAATTCCAGGCTGTAGGTTATTAATAAATGATGGTTCTTATGTGCAGGTGTCTTCTACTGTATCTATGCAAAGATTTCATCCTATGGGACTAGAAAGATGTGCTACAAACGGAAACCAAACACTTGAGTATATAGCTCCAATTTTTCATTACTTTGAATTTATTTAAGGCACCATTACCATGTCTTTTCTTTCATTAATGCCTATAATACACATCGCATTAAGAGCGGAGAGGAAGAAACTAATCAAGGATCAAGAAAAAAGTCTTGGGAATGCCGAAAATTTCTTATGGGTAGTCATAAAGGGGTTTCTTTGTTGTTGCATTTGATCTCAACCCATAAATTAGTTATTACAATAGGTTATTCTTTCCGATAAACAATTAGCTTAGCAAAATCAAACAGTATTATCTCGAAGAGCATCAGGGGTGCCTTATGAGCGCTGCAGTTTGGAGTTAATTTTCCGTATTCAATATATACTCGCTAAATGATACTTGTCATGCGTTCTACAAATATAACCACAAATTTCCATTAAAAGATATGCACATACTTACACAGAGTACCTTCAGACAGGCGAGAAAGGTGAAATTTGAGCATTGCAACCTTCTTCATTTGATAAGTGACAAAATCTCGCTCTTCAGTCCTCTTCAATATAGCTTTCTTCAACATCAGCTGCGAGGTGCTTGTTTCGAAGAATGGCAAATGACTAACCGCTGACGAAACCCGAACAAATCTACTCTCGTTTAACGTAATAATTTCCAATTCTCTGATAGCAATTTCACCGCTTATCAACTTTCTTTCATATTCTTTAAAATAATTCATGGCTATAAAGAATTCATCTCGATCTCTATCTCCAGAAACTTTTAATACATTCGCTATAAAGTAAGAAAAATAAATAGTTACTAATGTTTACTGCTGCTTAGTATTATGAAGATGAGAAAGTCTAGGAGATAAAAATAAAAGCAAGTTACATATGATGTCCGAACTAGCATAATAACGGGCGTAGTTCACAGTAGAGAGACCATCTTGAAGAAAACCGGCGAAAAAATAGCAGCCTTGTTGTGAAGCTCTCGAAGACGTTTAGCCGAAGTTTTCAGAAGTTATAGTAACGGTTCGAGCTCTAAAGTTGGTCGCCCTTCATAATTGGAAAGTCGTGAGTCTATATTACTAAAGTACATTTCATTGATTGGCTATTAATAATTGTTGTGTTGTCGAAGAACTCATCGTAGTCTTTCCTGTATAATTCAAGCTAAAGGTTAACAACAATATCTATCCGTATACTCTCGGGTTTCCTTAGCTAGTGCGCCTGGAAATTTTTTTCAAGGTCACAATTTCCGGAGCTATTTAGCGGCAGGGGTGGCACTAGAGAAGGGCTAAGGGACTATAGCTCCTGTCGGAACATGCTAGGCCCCCGCTGGAAGGAAAGCTAATTTTTCGGATATTTTTCTATATCTAGCAACATCTCGTTGAAAAAGTCAGTCCATTGAAAAAGTCGGAAATTTTACAGCATAGGGCTCAAATTTTGACTGTATGAGAGAGTTTGCAAAGTCAATTGGATCTACTTCTCGCGATGATTTTCTCTACAGAAAATAAAAAGGAATATGTTTAATTATCTGAATATTGTAAAAAGAGTACTAGATACTTGAGGTGTCCATAAGTTGCATATAAAAGAAATTCATAACGCCTGATCGATTAATAAAGATTAGACACTAATGATATATGCTCAAATTAGTATACAAGCCTTGCATTTACTGGATCTATTTCTCTATTTGTGAATGACTCAATCCTTTAATTTTCCCAATCAAAAGTTTTTGAAATTTATTTCGCATTTGTGCACTTCAACAAATGGTCTAAAGTCGTCTGAGTTCAGCTCACGTCAGCAACACATCTGCAATAGAGGCCTGGACCCTGGCTATATAGATGGGAAAAACTGCCGTGTTCATTTAAATAGTGATGTAGAAGAGAGAAGTATTTCTAATTTGAAAATCCATGAATACTGCACAAATATTGTTAGAAAATCAGTAAACTGAGGAATTCAGAGTCATGGATAAAACCTGTGTCTTTCATTCTGTGCTTTATTAGTTGGGTTGGCTACTTTTGGTGAACTGCGAATTCCCGTTCCAGCTATGGGCAAATTTTGAGCTTCTGACAGCCGTATTGCAGAAGCAAGGACTTAAAACAGATGAGTTCCAGAGCAGTTTGTGAAGACTTTTACCTATGAAATTGTCTGATAATTTCGTTTTGAAAATTATGTAGCAATTTCATATTGCATGTTTATAGTAAAGTTTAGTAAAAATGGCCTAACGTTTGCAAAAAATTCGATTCGATTTGCTTACACCTTCAAAGATTAACATTGGTCTGTTGCTGAATATTGGCAATTGACTTTGAAAACTCTCTATCCAACCAAGACTTCAGCTCTATACTATATTTTACAGACTGGACAACTATGCACTGTACCCGTCCAGAACGAGCATTGACTACCAGAACCTACGAAACGAAAGCTTGAGATTTTACAGTATGATTAAAATGATAGTTTGAAGGTGGTTTGAGAAATTACTACTTCGATTAAAAAGCAGTGTATATAGTCAGATTTGCTGTACTTATGGATTATTGCTAGGTAAATGTGGTTAATTTGCCTCCACCTTTTCACTCTTAATACTTATTTTTAAATTGGAAAATACCCGTCTTGAGTGTAAATCGAACTTTGCATAAATCGGTCTATTCTTCCTCGTGCCAATACAGTCCGACTTGTGCGATTTTAAATGAATATATGTAGCAAGAGATAATAATCGATTTTTTATCCAATAACCTACCTATACCACCTATTAAATACCTATACTACTGCAGTTTGGACAGACTGAAAAACGAATTAGTCTCAATGACATACTGGGGTAGGAACAATCTAAACATAAGTAGCCATTCCCACAAAGCATAGGCTCCAAACAAGTCAATCAAAGGTTTGAAACCTGTGCTCCTCCGCCATTCTTTTAGGCCCCCAAGATTAATTGCAAAAGACAAGCAATAATGGCTCCCAGTCACGAAAAAGCTGCAAATCGATAATCAAATACGTAAACCCTCTTCAAGTCAAAAGTTGACAAAATACAGCTTCGTAGTACAAAAAATTGATGACACAATGTGCTTACCAAACAATTTAACAAAATTCTCTGCAGCTGGCCATTCCAATAGCTTTTTCAGAACGATGATTGATCTTAGATCTGGGAACGCTCTGTGGAAGAGTCGCAATAGTTTATCACGGCTTGACAGATAATCCAAAAGCAAGAGATCATCCTGAAAAGAAAAAATTTATGTTTCAGAGCAACCATTTTTACCAATTCACAAGAAATGGAAAATGTGCAAGAAGCTGCGAAGTGGCTTCGCAGGAACTCTATCCTCTGGAAAGAAGAAAAAGGAAAACAATAAATGAAGAAAGAGAATAAAAAAAGAATCAAGAGGGATACATAATGGAAAGAGAAAAGAGAAAAGAGAAAAGAGAAAAGAGAGAAGAGAAAAGAGGAAGGAATGTTTGCCCAGCTCAAGAGTAGAAGGTCTAAATTTCTTTTTAAGTAGCTCAAGAGCCTCTATGCATTTTTGTAAAACTGCAAACCAATATACTATATGTGATAGTTTCTACTTACATCACCTAGATTCTCTTTCAATTTTTGGGACAAACATAGATCATTCTAGACAACTAATATTATTTAATGTCCATGGAATTAATACTTTAAATTACAAAAATAGTTTGACAAAAAATTATCTGCTTGAATTGATTATTTCTCTAAACAGCTGAAGAGAAAATAATAGCTTTTGATAGTTGTGATTCTTGAAGCAGATTTAAGGAATTAAGTATCTTATTTTGCCAAAATAACAATCACTATTTTTCTGATTACATTCATTTTTATGAGAAATATGTCCATAAGAAACATGAGGCTGAAATTAGGCAAAAGTTAAGAAACAGGCAGGCTGAGTTTCAAACAATAACTTTAAAGAACTGTTTTTGCAATTAAATGTTTCATAAAACTAGAAAGAAAGTGGAATCAACATCCATTACATGGCTCAAAAATTCTTGAACATCCTTTTTCTTGAATCATAATTGCCATATCCGGGTTTTTATTATCATTAGAAGCATTTATATTTAAGAAACATTTCTGGCTGTACTTGACAAAATATTAAAAAACTTCCAGGCTGAAGCCAGATTTATTTCTTATTTGAAAGGATAACGTGTATTTTACTATCTGGAGGTAAAGCTATCCAATATCACGTTTTGGGTGTGGTTCCCAAGATATTTTCGACCACAACTAGTTTTTTAAAGATCCCCCCCCCCCAACTATAAATACCATGAGCCGCCACTAGCCAAAACTCTTCTAAGCTAATAGCTTTCACAGATTTATGGAAGTACCCTTCCCGATACTACAAATAGGGTTCATGCACTATGTAAAGAGAAAGTCAATTTCTTTTCCCAACAGTTTTGGAAAAGTGAACTCTACATTGCCGACAAGGACAATACCTGTAACAGAAGACTGCGATCTTATAAGTTGTTTAAGGATGAGTTTAAGATAGAACCCTATACCACTTTTCAAATGCCCTTCAGCCTAAAAAAGGTTTTATCCGAATTCTGTGTAGTGCATTTGCATTAAATAAGTAAATAAATATATTTGTTGGGAGCTTCAAAATATCGATTCCTAAAGCTTGATGAAAGTTGATATCAATCTTCTCTTCCCAGCACTTCCTCTTGCAATTTACGACTAGAAACAAGTTCACGAGGGCAACACAGCACCTCCACCACCCCCGTACGAAGAAGACGCCCCTGGTCTGCGTTAACACACCTCTGGTTTTGAGTTTGCCTAACTTTCGAAAGTGGATGACGTTTGGAACTATTTCCGTCATTACTAACAATGCCAAGCATGTGCTGTCAAACTATAAAAGCATGAAAGTTGAAACACATAGACAGTTGCAACAGCAAAGTAGTCAAAACAAGACAGAGAGAACACAAGACGACAAAGCATTACAAGGCCATGGATGCAAAGTTTGATAAAGTAAGTCATTTTTGACAAAACTCTTTATGCGTCAACATGAGATATGATTATTGGGGTATGGATGTCCATATGTAACAATACTCAATCCTTTTAATACATAGTCAATTAAACGAACGCTATTCAAACTTTTCCAAATATGCATTCAATTCAATCTCAAAATATACTTAATTTCATTAGGAATACATTCAATCTCCATGGTAACCAGCGTAGGAAGACACCAGGCTGCCAGAGCTGGGCATGCAGCCCAGGTTTTGTACAGAAAAGGACATTCTCTAGTCTACTAATGATAATCAAGCAATACGTCAAACGTATATCTATCTTTTCTATATGATTAGTATGCATTAACCAATAAAATACCAAAATGTGACGTCACAAAAATTCTACTTTTAGAATAGTTTGCTTTTAGCTGTGGATTCTGAAAAAGCACTTCAGTGAAACATTTCAGCTTGATCTGATAGATAATGATCAAGATATAGGGAACTTAATACTGCCTTAGTTCCTATCAAACCACTGTATTTTGAGCCTGATTCTAAAAGTTATGAACCCGGTCGAAAATACAGTGGTTTGTACGGTAAGACTTTTATCATCAAATGGCCATATTTCATCCAATTTTGACACTGTTCACCTATAACTTTCAGCCATGCCTATTTTAAGGTGCTCTTTCACTCCACATGATCAAATATAAAAATTCTAAAATAAATTTCTATGACATCATCACTCGGTACTCTACAATAAGGATACTTCGATTGTAAGCCGCGCTACTCTTTTATAAGGTTAATTCTTTGATTATACGCCGCGGCCTACATATTTTACTTGATATGTTCTGTTGTAGCCTATGCTAGTTTAAATACCGTATGCTATGATCTTTGTATCCTTGTCTTTTTAACTGAATATTTCTACATTCAGTTATGAATATTGTGGGTGCAGCTTACAATAAAAAATACGGCAGCTTACAATAAAAAATACGGTAGATCATTTATCCTATGAATATCAATTGAATGAGTGTGTGTAATTCTCGTAGCATTGTCATCCAGCATTGCGAAGGAGGATCCTAGGAGGGCCAGCACTTCCAAAGTGCCGACAGTGAAAGGAGCGAAAATTTTAGCACAACACGCCCATGTTCAAAGTTAAAGGGTTAGGGGTTTAGCCCCCAAGCACCCTGTAGCGCCATCTCTGTATAAAATTGATAGCTATGAGATGTATTTGACTTTCTGTATTTATTTGATATAGCTCCATGCAACTGGATTCTCAACTATAGAGAAGGATTCTCAATGGACTCTTAACACATTCCGTATTTACAGTTTAAACGCAAGCACCAATTTAAGCTATCTAAAGATTACAGACGGATCTGTATCATGTTCTGGAACAAGAATATCAAAAGAAAGTAAGATTCTGGCAAGATTTTTCTAGATTGGTGATGACTAAATATACATATTAAACTTATACATGTCATTTGTCATTGACCATTTCCGCATTCCATGACGTCCATCACTCTTGAAGCGAAGGGCCCAAACCGAACGCATCGTTCCCATAGAAGTTCTTTCCTCATTTTTGTGCTTTCAGTGCTAGTTATTGCCCCACTAGCACCTCCAAAGCATGCTTAAATGCGTAAAGATTTATAAAGTAGCTTTTATTGCTTCATAGTCAACAAAATCGCACCCTCTTTTTTGACATTTAGAAACCCACTTAAAGAGACGTTGCCTATTGTACTTGGTATGAGAATTGTAATTTGCCGACCAACATCGTCGCGGAAAACGTCTTCCACAGTCTTTTTCATATAAAGTGGAAGCTGATGTCACATGGAAGTGAACTAGCCCGGTAGAAGGGCTGGTCCGCTTTAATGAAGAGGACTGGCACACTAAAAGAGCTGCCCCTCTCCATATAATATCATCAAAGTGAGCCAGCCCGGCAATCGGGCCACTCCTACTCAAGTCTGAAGCGAAGTCAGTGCCAGTTCACAAAGGAACTTAACTTTATTCCGGCAGAAGTCTTTTCTTCCCTACATCCTGAGGGGTTAATCTAAAAATGAAGTTCGCCCATTAAATGTCAGATATTCCTTTCTTCACCCAAACTAATCGAAAAGTTAAGGGCAATCTTCTTATTTTCATTGGTTTTAGTTTGTTTAAGGCTCCTTAAAAACATTAGTTTATTAACCCCGCGCGTGTGTCATTTTTTCCTTCCGCGTCAAATTTTTTTATTTTTTAAAGTCTCTTTTTTCATGTTCGTCTGGATCAATATTGCGTCATTGCGAATTAGCAACATTGCGTTCGCAATTAGACATTGTTTACATGGCTGTATTCATTTTTCTCAACTGTATATCAACAAAGAAGTCAAACCCGTAGCCAGGCCTGTGTTTCAGAGGTGGTAATGTTGTCCTGGAGAAATCACGTTGTACAAAAGCTGAGAGCTTATTTCATACTTCATTGTTACCATACAAATGGACAATGTGTGCGCAGAAAAAGATTGAACTTTCCAGTATGTCACAATAACTGAGGTTGAGCTCAACCAAGATTTCAGGAAGTCTCTCCTTAGCTGCAAAGAAAAAGCAACAATAAGTATTGCTTATAAAAATCCCAAGTGTGGCAAAAGCTGGCATCTGTTGCCAAGTGGTAGCATTTGCCACCTCATGCCACTCCATGACTACAAGCCTGAAGGATGTCAATGTGAGAGAAATGCACACTTTTTCTACCTTCTATGAGGGTGCATAGCACCATTTTAACAGTATTTAGAGTCGAAGTATAGCGCTTAAATACTATGATGAGGAATTATATTATCACCCAAAGAAGGCCAGACTGTAATCGCTTATACAGAGAGTAAGAAAAATAGCGCCCGTTCGCATCAAAATTTTTCGAAAATGTTTTTTCGACAAATTTAATGTTTTTTCGACAAATTTAATGTTTTTTCGAAAAATTTAATGTTTTTTTGAGGGTAAACTAATGTTTTTTTGAGGGGCCTAACATTACTCTCTACTCCTGTTCACAGAAAGGTGCAAGCTTTTCGTACTTTTCTGAGTGAACTGTAGCAGTAAGTCAGAACATTTAAATGAAAAGCTAACGCCATCTAAAGACTGCAGATCTTCAAAATGTTGAGCATTGCTTTGTGTTGATACCTTCCCACATTCCTTCCAAATTTCCTTCTGAATCACATGCCATGTAGGTATTTCGTAAGCGTATTCAGGTTTGCCGTTGACAGTGCTTAGCATGTAATACCAACATAATTCCTATCTCAGCAAATGAGCCAGCCCGCCAACCGGGCCAGCTCGCTTCCATATAATCAGGCCCTAGGATGTGAAAATCTTACGTTGATGAAAGCTAACAAGCTGAGGATGCAGTTATATGCCACAGCAAAATCAAACCAAAAGCAAATTTAAGACGATCTTTAACTGTACCTGCTTCAATATGAACCATAAGGACTTATTTTCATAGTACTAGACCCAATTCTTTCCTTAGTGTGCAGAATATGATAAGCTCAACAACTGCATTTTAAGGCCTTTTTTTTCCATGTTCAAGATATTACTAGTGCCTCGACAAGTGCATGCATAACTTTGCCATCTTATACCCAATTGATGATTGCTATTTATCAATTTAAAGCTGATTTCTTCTGGAGTGGAACGTATATTTCAGTTTTTCAACATAATTTTTGTTTTAGTTTTATTAGCCATCAAAGTTAGATAAACATCTCAAAAATTTACTTTGTTTCAAAAGTTCATATAAAGCTTGAAATAACTGAGATAATAAATTCTATAAGAGTCACTTTGCACTCTCTCGAATTCGATTATCAATGTTAAATATTAAAATGAAAGCTCTGATGAGGTTTGCAAAAGTTAAGCATGTACTAAGCAATCGTTTTTACCATGGTTACCGGTTGCTAAAAACAAGCTTTGAAAATTGCAATAGTTTTTAGGTATCATACCACACTTGTACAGAAAGTTTCGAATCAAAATCTTAAGTATTGTGGAAATGTCACAGGAGAGGGCATCCTTATGGCCAGGGCCACCGAGGGAGAAGTAGGGTGAAATTGCCCAAGGACATCAAGGTCCAAGGGGCCTCATAACCCCCAATGCCTCAAGGTCTAGAGGGCCTCGTAAAGTCAAACAGCAGTTATTTTGCAAAGGGAGTAGTGTTCACTTCGCTCGCAGGGGCCAAATCGTTTTCCTCAGTCCCAGCGCCTCTGAATTCTCTCGGCAGCCCTGATCATGGCCAGAAGCTAAACATGTATGTCACATAGCATGCACTCTTCAACAGTTGTTTAAACTAAAGGTAGTGTTACACGGGATAATCTTTCACTGTAAATTGTGCCGCAACGGCAATTGGAGCCATTGCAAATCGTTTTTGTAAGGGTGTTATACTCAGCAACGATCTTTGCAACTTGCAATGGTATCCAATGCTACCACTCTCGGATTACTCTATTCACCTACTGCGCATGTGTTTTCCCCCTACTTTCCCCTAACCACATATTTTTGTTTTTCACCTACATTCCACCATTTATCACTCAATTCCCCTATAGTCCCCTACTAAAAGCATTGGAGCAACTTAAAAAGAATCAAAATAATGGAGTATCCCAGTGCTTTTCCTCCATAGTTTTCAACATTACTATAAGGCTGAGTGAAATTGATGGAGCTAGAGGAGAAAAACGTGAATAAACATAAGAACACATGTTGCCTTTTTAAATTTCCAAACAAGATACAAAAACGTGCTTTAGGCTAGTGTATTGAGCTGCACATGAACTTGTTGTAAGAAACTTGGACTTACACAGTATTAGATTTACCATTTGTTTTGAAAATTTTGAAATTTTAATGCCAAAACTTCCTTAATTGGGTTGAAATTTTTGGTAAACAGAATTACTGTGTGGAATCTTTTCTAAACAAAAATCAAACAACTCAAGGCTTTCAAAAACTATTGTTAGCTATTACCAAAAGAGCTCATCATGTAATCTTTCTTAATACTTTTTGAGTATAGTGCTAGAGCCTTAAACATTTTTGGTTAGCCTAGTCCTAGTGTCTCATAAACAAATTTCTTATAAAAGATACATTTACACCACGTTGCACATACAGGCTGCTGTGATATATTATCATATCTGAGTACTATCATGTTTAAAACTTCCAAATTTTTGCTAAAATCTATCCAGCTTGCAAGACATATAAGCTACCTCGTACTTTCCCCTACGAATAGCGACTCTTAATAAAGTTTCACCTACATTTCATCAGTTTCCCCGTAGGTTTCCCCCATTCCCTACATGACCTTGTTTTCACCTGCTGTAGAGGAATTCACCTACGAGTGACAGCACTAATGGTATCCAAATATTTCTTGTTTTACAACAGATCAAAACTTCTGCCACTTCACCACTTCTTGAGGTTATTTCCTTCCATGCTATTTTTAGAACTAGAGCCTTACTGCATCTGCACCACACTTACGATTGCGTTGTAAGTTGCAGAAAGTCAATGTCACTCGGTGCAACGGCTAAAAAAATGCTGGCAATCGTTGCGAAAAGTTGAACAGAATTCTAATTCAGGCAATGGTTGCGATGTCAACACCTGCTGCGTTGCATAGTATATTGCACGAGGCAATCATTTTGCAACTTGTGTCGCAAAAGAAATTGTCAAGTGCAACACCACCTCAAAGGGGGCTGTTAGTTGCTATTGAAGAAAGCAGTAATCTGCTATCTAATTTAACTTCTGTTCATCTTTGGCAGCTCTTTTTAAAGTTTATTTTGGTGGAAAGGCAAATGGTGGTGATGCATTGTTTGAAAGCATTGGAGACAATTCCAACCAATGGATGTTGTGTGTCAATTCGCAAAATCAATTATCCGCAAGAGTATGAATTCAGCTTTATAAATTCCTTACTATATGCAACATAGATAGTCTTCTTTTGAGGAAACTAGTCAAAATACTTGCATGTAATAGAAATCCATTCATTGGTATCAAAGAAGTAGGGTGAGCCGGATCTACAGCTTACAGATTTGAAATTTTACTACATTGAGTCAATTTGATAAATTATTTGATGCAATAAGCAGATTCTATTAACCTTTCATGTCGCGCTCAACCAGCATATTATTGAAAATACAGTGTACTTGCCTATAAAACTAAGTTGTTTAAAAGCATTGATTTCTTCTACTTTAGAAAAAGACCAAAGAGTACATCAATTTTAAAGATGCTGAAGAAGATGTGCTGTTTTCTATAGTTAGGTGTATTGGCAATTCCGACCAGTTCAAAATCAAATGGAAGAAAGAAGATAAGTTTATTGGTTTTGATAAAAAGGGGCAGCCAATACCACTTGGCAATGTTCAAGAGCAAGAGGATGAGGCACTGTTTCGTAGCACATAGCCAAACTAATGACTCAAAAGTTACAAGAAACTATTTTTCAATAATGATCTACTTGCGGATTACTTATTTTGTGTCCATTGTATACTAGATTTTTATATTTGATTCTTATTTTTTCTCATTTTTCTTTATGACCCTTCTCGTTTACTGCTCTTACTATTGATTCATTACAAAAAGTGAAAAGATATGGCCAGAACATGCACACAAGCCAAACTTTTTTCTTTTCCTTAATGGATCCAATTCATCTTTGATTGGTGGAGATAAGTCTTATCATGATGCAGCACGTGTGGTAATTAGCGCATACAATTTCTTTTGAGCCTGAAAAAGTTGGCTTTTCTCTAAGAATAGCTGTACGTAAAATTTTACTTATCTCTTAGATGAAGCAGAAAGGGATATCTCTTACTCTATCTCACAGCCTAGTTTTGATCACGACGACCCCCTCCTAACTGCTACGTATCAGTCAAAATCAAGCCGATATACACAATACGCAGCGTGATGAAACAGAACAAAACAAGGCAATATAAGCAACAAACAAACACAACAAAACAATGTCAATAATTCTCTTCAATAGCTATAAAAAAGAAACTAATTAATGCTAACTATTAAAGATGTAAGGATATACCTCACAATTATGGATAAAATGAGCCAACAAACATGACAAAAAAGTCTAGAAAGGGATCATTCAAAAAATACCAAGCGGAAAGAATCGCCATTTTGACTCTCCCAAACTCCTTATGTAACGGCTTGTAACACTCAAGCTGATATTCTGGCCTGAGACCCCCTAATACAAGCTTCTATTTGTGAGCATAACATGCAGTATATATAAAAAGCTAGTAGCTTCAGATCGCTGAATATAAAAAATGATTAGGGATAGTGTAGGACTCAAGCTCGATACGGTGGGACAGTCTTTGCTCATTTGAGTATTATTGGAAGGACTTATCAGAAAGTAAAAAGTAGATCTATTGCACTAAATTTTGGTGTTACGTAACGAGAGTAACTTAGAACCCCACCTCCTACATTATCTGTAACAGTTTGTCACAAAAATAGTGCATACCCACCCACCCCTGTGTGGAAAACGTTTGCATCTAGGGTTGGTTTTATTTAACTTTGTACCGTTTAGTTATTTTATCTACTGTATCTACTTATCTTCATACTGATAGTTGGCCTTAATTAGCTTCATATAGCTATATCTACTATCAATGTAAGCCAACTTAAAACAAATTATTTAATAATACAAAAACCCCTTCCGTTACATACTTTTGAAATTATCGCAAAGCATAACTATACTCTTCTTGGTTTTAATGAGGAATTTAAGAAACTCTCCTACATACTGTAGTTAAGAAAAGTCAATTTCCTGAAGGCATAATTAATAAAGTATTAAATGGGTATCTTTGTTGTTGTTGTTGTTTACTTTGGTTTGAGTAGGCTGTTATGCCTAGCTTTTTCAGCTAATTTAGGCCTACTATGCATGCCACATCCGGCACGGGACCCCTAGTTTAACGTCCCTTCTGAAGGACGGCGGAGTTAGCTGTTTTGGTCGTTCATCTGGAGGGTCGCTCATCCAGTTTCTGACCGTACACATCCATGCTTAACTTCAGTTAAGCCAAGGGTCTCCAAAGATTTCCAGCGGAGGGCCACATTGCTGAATTTTTAAAGCTTCGCGGGCCAAGGTTCTAAATTATTTATTTTACCAAAATACATGCAATGTTAATAAACAGTGAATTAATAATTTTAAAATGTTATTTATTCAGTACATAATTACAATGCATATAATATCAGCAACAATTAACATGTTTTTTAACTTCGATCAATAGGGGAAATATGAAATTGTTTCATTTCTGACAAAATTTTGTCCAACTGAGGTTCAAAATGAGTGGTTTCAATAACAAGCAAAGTATTTAAATGTTCATCAGACAACTGTGATCTGTAGCAGGATTGTGTGTATTTCATCTATGAAAAAGTCTTCTCACACAAATATGTAGTGCCAAAAACTGAAATGAATTCACAGGCAAACTTCCTTAAATAAACAAATTGGTCAGATGGAAGGCATTTATAGAATTCAGTTAAATTTCCTTCTTTATATTTGTCCTTCAGGATTTCATTGGATTGCAAATCTATAACTTCCATTTGTAACTCAGACGGGAAGTCTCCAATAACAGAGTCAAATGGATTTTCAAAAAGTCTTATTTCTGAAGAATATGCATCAAGATCAGAGAAACGTTCTTCAAACTGTTGTTTCAAAGCTAAAATGACATCTTGAGCAAACTAGTTTGGAAATGGAGTGGCAGCTTCCTGTCTATATTTGTCACATCGTGAAAAATGAGTAAAGCAGCTTCTTGCTAATTGACTTTCAAATAGTGTTAATTTCTGACGAAAAGCTTTCATCTTTGAGTACAAATCACAGATGAGTGAAGTTTCACCTTGTATCCGTAGGTTGAAATCATTGAGATGCATAGTTAAATCAGCTGAAAATGCTAATTTCCAGAGCCATTCACTGTCTTTGAGCAACACCTGTGAATGGTTTCTCTCATTTAAAAATATTTCAATTTCAGTTCGAAGCTCAAAAAATCTAGACAGAATTTTTCCATAGCTAAGCCATCTTACTGAAGTATGGTAAGGTAGGTCTGGAAACTCAGCATTCATTTCCTCCAAAAAATCACGAAATTGGCGATGTTTGAGTCCATGAGATCTTATGTAGTTAACAATGGAAATCACAGGGTCTAATACAGA
>WIPJ01000936.1:357171-371006 GCA_018155075.1 Cassiopea andromeda
TCAAGTTTGAAGCTGTCACACGATCTCCGAAATAAATGCACGAAATTTGTAAAAACATTTCGAGAAAGCAAGGAAGACTGCAACGAAGCACTCTCCACTGTGACTTCTTGCAGTTTTCTTGCCAACGTGTTGGTACCATTTTGATTTCCCATAGTCATTATGCATCACGTGACTAAGCACGCATTCTAGTCCTTCTAATTCTATGACTTCACCAAACGCATTTTTTAAATCAAGTAGAGTGACGACAAGGGACCTTTATTTAGTTCTAGCTGTATTGACTACATTGGCAAGCTGAGCAGTGTGTTCGAAAGTCCCGGATAGCTTGGGAAGGAAGCCCTTTTGAACTTTGTGTTCAATGTACCCATTGCGTTGTAGAAAAGCATACATTGAATCGCGTAAGCAGGAAGTGAACATCTCAAGAGGAAGTGTCTCGAGGGTAATAGGCCTAAACCTTGATGGATCCGAAGGGTCACCTTTTTTATGTATGAGGATGGTGCATGCCCTTTTCCAGATATGAGAAGTTTTTCCTGAGTTCCAAAGTATACGGAATAGTTCAGTGAGATAAGATCGGAGATAAGGACACCGTTTGAAAGGAATAATGGAGATTTTATGGAGTGGACAATTATTAATGTTTTTTTGAAGCTTCATGATTATAATAATATATTTTAAGTATACAATGATACACCTCACTACATTAAGGCAGTGTATAATTGACAAGTCTGCTATATAAACAAAAATCAACACGCACGCACATAAAGAAAAGCAATTACAAAAATGTATTTGAGTTATATAATAATAGAAATAATAATAAGCAATTTATTCAAAGTTAGTAACTATAATAACACTAAGCTAATTAAAGCCAACTATAAAGAAAATACGACAACAAATTAATTATAAAAATCTTAAATCTACAATAAAACTGTTGCATACTTTGCAGCTGCAATGAAGAGGTATGACCTTAATATTTCTTTTGAAGGTCTCCAATCTTTGGGACTCTTTGATTTCTCTCGGCAGAGTCTGCCATAATGTTTGGCCAACAAACCTGACAGTACCAATGCCATACAGGTTTATCCTAGCTTTGGGTAAAACAAGATTAGTGCTGCCAAGAAGATTATACGGCAAAACATTGGTAACAAATACTTCTGCCATGAAAGATGGATTCACATTTTTGATGATTTTAGAAATCTCCATATGGAGCAGCTGTAAATTCCTATGGTGAACAGACGACACTGAATTGCTTTTAGTTAGTAGACCCTCAAAGTTTGAAGTACTATCTTTGTGTATGATTCTCAGGGCTCTTTCATGGATCTTGTTTATCTTGTTATAGGATTTCCTATCATGAAACATCCAAACAAGAGGACAATAACTGAAATGTGACATAACAAAAGAAGTCATGGTTAATTCTAACTAAGACTTTTTCATATTTTTTGACACTCTTGCCAGTGCATGTGGCTTTTGGCTAGCTTTCTTACAAAGATTACTAACGTGATTTTTGAAATTCAGTCTTCTGTCGAGTATCTCCTCTAGAAGTTTCTCTTCATCGCTTTCCTGTAGTAAAGATCCTGAAATGTTTGCAGATATCTCGCCGTCTTTACTCCCGAAGACAAGTAAATGACTTTTATCCTGATTCACTTTCATGTAGTTATTTTCAAACCAAAGAGATAACAAGGAGGCATCCTCTTCAAGTGATTGAGCACATACCTGAACCATACGCAAAGATAGTAGTATCATCCACATAGTTGCATATTTCAGTATTTTTCACCAAGTAAAAGAAGTCAATAATGAATATATTAAAAAGCAGGGGTCCCAAAACCGAGCCTCGGGGAACTCCTAGAGAGAGGTCTATTTCAAGGTGCTGAATGAGCCATTGATCTTAACCCTCTGCTGCCTCTCATGTGAGTAGCTATAACTTAGCTTAAGAGCTGGTCGGCTAGAGCCATAAGCAAACATTTTTGCAATAAGCGGTTCATGATTTAGGCAAGAAAACGCCTTGGAGAGGTCCATAAAGATTGCTCCTGCGAATCCTTTTTTGTCCAGGACTGATTTGCATTTTTCAACAAATTTTGCAAGAGCATGTTGAGTATGGTAGCCCTTGCGAAATCCACAGAGATATGGCGGCAAGAAAGTTTCCGATTAAGCTGCCATTTGCTCAGTCATTGAACGCTCGTAAGCTTTAGCAGCTGCAGGCACAACGGTTAGTGGCCTGTAATTGCTCTTAATCATCTGGTCATTTGCTTTGAATACACATGTTACCTCACCTTTTTTAAGTTCAGTAGGAAAAATTCCATTGTCAATACTTGCATTAAATTGTTGTTGTTAGAGTATGGAGCATGTTGTATTGGCCTACCTACATACCCTACCTTGTCTAATTTCATGAAACGTAAACTGCGTATTTTAGTTAAACGGCATTGTAAAAATCTTGAAATCAAAGTGTTATTTTCTTCCTTCAAAAATTTAAAACATAATGAATATAAAGACCCTGCAACCCAATCGCCCTGCTCGAATGTGATATATAAGTTCAATTGTGCGGGGTGTAAGTCCGTCTATATTGGCGAGACAAGTCGACATTTGCTCACTCGTGTGCGTGAACATCTACATTCTGATAATAACTCCCACATCTTTAAACATCCAAAAGGTTTTGATAAATGTGGGAAGTTTTGCATTGATAAATGCTTTACAGTTTTAGATACAGCAAGAACCTATAACCAACTTAAAACTAAGGAGGCTCTTCATATTCTGTGGGAAAAACCAATATTAAACACCTCGATACTTCTTCAAGCTTCTAGCCCCCTTCTTTTGTTTTCTCTTTATAAGTTTTGTCATTATTTTATCGAATATATATACATATACGTGTTCTAATGATTCTTATTGCATTCTGTAAGGAGCTGATGATGGATAAGGTATCCGAAACATGTTTCTAGAAGTCTAGTTTTATTTCTTCGAATAATTTCGAAATCATAAAGCGTAGTTAAGAAAGCGCATTTTGACCACAGGAATTAAATTCGATTTAGAGCGCTCATACAGCTCTCTTGAAGCATTCAAAATTGTTGGATTGTTGTAGCCAGCGAAATTCCTAATTGCATGAAGCAGCGTTAATGATGTAGCGAGACAAATGAGGGTCAACTAGCGTCAAGGCTCTTAATCTTCTCATGAAAGTAAATCACCAGTTGGGACTACCTTGAGAATTCTTTTCAGGATGTAAACTCACATTTGCCAAGAAACGTTCTCTTGTGATCATATTCCTTACAAATTATGATACGATATGATATTGCCCCACTTTAACGACACTTAGAAGATTGACATCCCCCCAAGTCCCCCATGGCTTGGCCCTTTCTTCAGTACTTTATTACTTGAAGCTACATCTATTTCCTCCATGCAAACTGGGCTGAGCCAGCATATTATAGGGGGACTGGGGGGCGTGCAGCAAAGTCATGCTAGCTAGGGGTCTCTTTTCCATGATACAAAAATAATCCGTAACACACCCCCTCCAAAAACGTGGAAGGTCTTCTTCACTCATCAAAGTTTCTACATGTGCTTATCTTGGCGTACATTTAGAAAAACGCTAACATGGGATGCACAATTGAACGTAGGTAGTTCATTGGCACCAATTACCCGTGAATTAGGAGCCACTTCTCAAACATGCACTCCGTAAAGCAATTCTTACATTTATGGTATAAAATTCAATCGATTTTAAGCAATGTCCTAAAGGTACTGATAATGGTCTCTCGCCCCGAAATAGGTGAAGCACGGACATTCTAACTAATTCCACCTAAAAGCCACAAGAGTAGAGAAAGACAAGACTAACGAAGTACAATGGTACAATGTCACAATCAATCCGGGATCTCAGGCCCAAGACATGATAATTGAAGAAATGGACATACTTCAACTTTAGGAAATGGGGACACTTCACGAAGAAATTGTTGACATACCAGTTAAAATTGCATTTGACAACACCCAGAGCCGCTCTAGGTTCAACGTCATAAAGGGGTGTGTCTTTACTGCAACCATACCAGAATCTTCAAAGATGCAGATACGTTAAAACTTTTTGGAAATCACCACTGACATGGCACTGTGAGAGACTTCAATCAAAGAAAAGTGCCAGAAAAGGCAATGCGTTGATTTTATTTGATACTTTGGTATGAAAGTAGTATTTCTAGCAAAACTTTCACGTAGGCCAAAATGTATCCAAGTGTCCTATGTAGGCCAAGCCAAGTTTTCATTGGCAAAACGGTGAATGCCGACGGTGAAAACTAGATCCCATCGATAAAATGTAGGCCTTTGCGAAGCCTCCTCATCTATCCAATGAAAACATGATCACAGCCGTGTATGGACAATGAAGCGGTCCGAGTTATAGCTCCACCTTTACTCAATCAGAAAGTGTTAGGCTGGTTGATCTTAGGAGAAAGTCTTGTTAATTTAACGCTCATTGCTCTTTGAAATGGTAACCTAGATGCAGATGATTAGTTGAGTTTTACTTACTGTGTGCTTGCTAAGTTAGATCCAATGTCTTTCATCGGCAAATGGCTGTACACTTTGTCATGACGTAGTCAAGAGAGTGCAAGGAACTTTTCCTAAGAAAGTGCTTCTGTCGTTAAATTCATAACGTCGTCGGTAATTCACAGCTTTATCAGCTTCTGTCGGTAAATTGCCGATTTAGCCCAAAACAGAGGTTACGCGACCCTACTGTTGCTACGAAGCACATTTGCATTTCAAAGGACGGGAGGAATCTATGTTCAGTAAAATATACATTTTTGAGAACAGAAAGTCCTCTTTTTATAGAAATAAAGTTATGTAAAGCGCGGCCAAGGAATTTTAAGGAATGGTAAATCAACTACTGCAGAATAGTAGCATAAGAATTTGCATCTTGTGCAAAATTTTGCTATGATAATCCAACATTGACTTCCATCTAAAGCCTGTAGTGTTTACAGTTGGAAAATTTATTTAGAGAGTTTGCTTAATCGGTTGTCATCGGCGAAAATTTAGCATGAGGCACTCGGCATTTCGATTTGTATGCGGAGGAAGCTCCACAGCAGCATAATTCTAATCGGTGGGATTTAGTGTTCACCCCTTGTTGCAGGAAAGCGTCTGCAAATAAGAAAAAAGGCCCATGACGGTATGATTTTGAAGCATAATCTTTCACACCGAATAGTAGGGGATCCCTGATTGTAAGTTTTGAAGATTTTGCCAGCCATTTCCACTTATCAAGCACCCCCGCAAACTAAGCAATTTTGAAGAAAATCCAGCTCCCTATTTTGCTAGCATCAAAATTTCAAAGTTTAAAAAGGATGAATAAATAAAATGCACCGGTTTTGTAAACGCAAATTACTACTTACAAGTAAAGTAAAGTAAAAACAGTCCCGTATGCTTTCGTACGCAGGGGAGTGCCTGTTAGAGAGGACACTTATCCTGAACCATCAGCATTTGAGGTAGGGTGGCCAGTTCCTTTCCTCGCCGCCTTTATCTCCCCAGTGTTGCCATGAGGTACCGATTTGTTACTGGGTGAACAGTGAGCGGGCATTGAGTCAAGGTGTCGAGTCGGGCTCGAACCGTAGACCTTCCGAACGGGAGGCATGCCCTCTAACCACTATGCTACCTCACTATTAACAAGTAAGGAAATCTAATCAAACTATATACCTTACAATTGAATAACACTGGTCAACAAAAAAAGCTTTGAATTGGTACCAGGGGCATTTCAGCCAAAATATACCATATAAATGGTGCTGATTCTGAAAATCATATTTATTTTGCTCTATTAGCTCTAGTTTTTGACATCTGGACTAAGTCTAAGGTCGAAAAATGCGAATTTACCAACGTTTATTCATGTATTCGGGAAATTAAATGTTGACAGGCGTACTTAAGCGAAAACCTAAAAACAATAGCTATGTCACAAACACTAAAAAAACAAAAGGAAAAGCTGAAAAGGGGCAAAGAAACACCTATGGTAAAAATTTTCTCTTTTTAGCTTGTCGAGAATGCTCGACACTCGTATCCCTCTTTAAGCTCCAGCAGTAATCTACCATCATTCGTTTGTCCCATCGTCCTTGGTAGCGCTCTTCCATTAGTTTTATGTCTTGGTGGAATCGCTCTACTTGTTCATCACTTACATCGCCACAGTTGTCTGGAAATTTGTCTAAATGACTATGCAGAAAATGCACTTTAATGCTCATTTTCGCCCTAATCTCTCGGTAACTGGTCAACATCTTGTCTACTAGTTCCTTGTGGTTATGTGCTTTGTGATTTCCCAAAAAGTTCTTCACAACAGCAACAAAGGAGTTCCAAGCATTTGATTCTAAAGTATTCATGGAGCAAACAAAATTGTCATCCTTGCTGAGTTTTCGGATGTCAGGTCCATCAAATACACCTTGTTTGAGTTTCTCTGAGCTGAGGCCTGGGAAAATTTTGCATATGCAGTTGAAGCATTGACCATCCATATCAAAAGCTTTAACAAATTGTTTCATCAGTCCCAATTTGATATGAAGAAGCGGGAAGATGATTTTTTCTTTAGATACAAGAGGTGCACTTCCAAATTTTTTTTCACCAACTTTCATGTGTACTCGAAGTGGCCAATCCTTTCTTTCCCAGTGTTGATCTTTGGCTCGACTGTCCCACAAGCACAGAAAGCATGGAAATTTGGTGAAGCCTGATTGTTGACCAAGCAAAAAGTTCACCATTCTCAAGTCAACACAAATAACCCAGTTATGATTGGAGTAGTTGGTTTTTTCCATAACCTGCTTAATAGACTCATGCTTCTTCTTCCATGTTGTTGAGTGTCCTATCGGTATTGATGCATAGGTGTTATGCAGCAGAACACATTTCAAGCTACGCTTTGAGCTGTCGATGAACCATCGCCATGAATTCACATCGTATTCTTGAACACTAAGGCGCAACAAAACTCCTTCAACATCACTGCAATAAACAAGGTCGCTGTTTTCATTGAAGAGTGGGATAAATTCCGCATCTCTATTGCGGTAAAATGTAGCTCGAGTCTCGCTCATCAAAAGATATTTTCCTTAAGCCTCGACGCTAAGAGTTCTGCTGACTCCTTTGATAGACTCAAGTCACGAATCAAGTCGCTCAGTTCATTTTGGTCGAATAACATTGGCTCAGCAGAAGAACCCTCATAATCAGTATCATTGAAGCAAGCATCTTCATAGATTTCAGCATCATGATGTCATCATCATTATCACCATCATCAGATTAAAGAAAACCCACTAAAAAGAGGGATTGGCACTTCACTTGAATGTAGTACAGGTCGAATTGCAGACTTAAGGCAAGGGTAACTTTTAGATTTACGCTTCTTGTTGTTCATCCCAGTTGTATCGATTGAACAGAAATAGCAGTCATTCTCATGATTCTGTTGCTCACGCAAAACCATCGGAATGCCAAATTTAAGTGATTTTCGAGTACCATTACTCCATTGCCGTATCTGCTCCTTGAATGTCTTGCAAACAACATGTGGAGCCCATGACTTGTCCTGGTCACCAAGCTTGACTTGGAAGTACGCATTGTACGCCCTTCTGTAAAAATCATTAATGGGTTTTCTGTTTTCCTTTGTTGTGAATTCACCGCATGTGTAGCAGAAAATATTTGCATCGCTCTTGCATCCTCTTGCTGAAGCCATTTAGCTAAAGGAACCAGACTAGGCAAGAATGAGTTGGAACTCTTTGAAATGCTCGAGAAATGACAAGGTTTATAGAAAACTCCTTTATCAACAAATGTTTCTACCCACTGATGTAGAATTCAAAAAAATGAAATCTATTTGCATAAAGGCTAGGTTTACTACCAAAGTATGAATGATCAGTAAAGTAAACGGCAAGCAATTTTCATAACAAAATCAACTGATTGACAGAACACTTATTGGCTAATATGAATATGAATCATTTGAAGTCAAAATAGAGATAGAGAAAACAGGTGTGCAAGAAAATCTTCTAAGATCACTAATCAAACTGGACAAACAAGCTGAGCACTAGATCAAAACAAACAAGCTATTCTTGTGAATCGTTCAAGAGCCTTGACCCACATTGAACATTTTGTCTGATGTTTCTTGAGGCAACTTGAGGCAAACGTAAAATATTCAGTGATGTAGATTAATTAAGATCTTTTAAGCCATGACTACAGCTATCTGAATGATTTCAACTCTCCTAGTAAATGATTTCTAATACAATGCTACAACACTTGATAGCAAATTCATTTAGGGATGTGTTGATTTATGTTTATTTGGATAGAGTGAATGGACTTGAGTTTCAAAAAGTACTTGTATTTCAACAATATATGCAAGTCTATACAGCCAAAACGAGAGCTAAAAATAAAAATCTGAGGTCATTTATGAATTTTTCACACTAGAATTAGCTAGGAGAGAGTATTTTTGTCCTGGCACCAAAAAGGTTGTTGACCAGTGTAATTTTAGCAACCAACTGCAATAATTTTGAAATGATTGGGTCCCCTACCGTCCATTGAACATTGAGCCCCCATCTATTAGCAACCCACCAAAGTTATGCTTTTTAGCAAAAATGCTAGCTCTCCTCCTTATTATACCTTCTACTATTCAGTGTCAAAGTGTAGTTGAACATTTTGAAGCAATAATGAATTATCACTTTGAGCCCTTAAGGAGAATTTTCATTCTTATCTAATCACCAAAGCTGTTTCTTTAGATGAATGCAGGTATAAAGTTCGTTGGAGTAAATTAGTAAATTAGTACCTCGTCTTTTACCCTTTCTTTATTTCTGGTTTTACCTTTTACTCTTTTGCGATATAGACAAGTTTGAAGCATCAGTTTATTAAAAGTTATGCTTATTACCATACTACAACACAATTATTGTACCATAGCCGCTCTATCTTTCAGACTAAATGTTTTTTAAATAAGAAACATGTCTATACGAAACATGAGGCTGAAATGAAGCAAAAATTAAGAATCATTTAAGAAACAGGCAGGCTTAAAAAATCACTTGTTTAAGAAACAAAAGATTTTAAATAATTACTTGCAAAAACTATTTTTATTAGTTAATTTTTGATCAAACTAGATTGAAAATAGAATTAAAATCTATTAAATTCCTGACAAAACATCCTTTTTCTTGCAGCTCTATTGTCCAACCTGGGTTGTTATTGTCACTGGAAGCCTTTGAGTTTAAGAAAATTTGGGCCTGGATTTGGTGAAATATTAAGAAACATCCAGGCTGAAGCCAGAGAGCTCGTTTCTTATCAAAAACGTGTATAATATAGTCATAGACACCACAGAAACAAAATTCCTTGACTTTTCCATGAACGACAGGGGTGGAAGACTCTCGTAGGTAACGTTCTTTAGTGACCCCATCCATATGATGGCTATGCCCATTACACTGCAAATAACAGACTAACTCACTATTTCAGTACAACTGCATGAAATACTGGACGCCACCACAGCATGCTGAAGAGCAGTAAGCATGAAGTAAAGAAGAATTACATTATGCTAAAGGTCTCTATCTTTGAATTCTTATTCTTTTGAAAACAGATTTTGGAATGAATTAGGGTTGAGAAGTGCCCTCTTTCCGTCTGTCTCATGGCGCCACCTCTGATGACCAATCAACAAAATCCCTTGATTATTTGAAATTGCCTTACCTGGTTGGCCATATTTTTATCATTCCTAATTCAATCGAGAGTTAACCATGCTTTTGTTTAACTCCATTCAAATACAGATTATACTTTGACTTAGTTTCTATACTGCGAAAATACTGGATACATGGCACATCTCAAACGGGCTTAAATGGGCTGTCTTAAAGAGGCATGGGGTCTCCGATCAGGAACACTTGCCCGTTTCTAAGGCAGGGGTGGCAAGGGTTCCTCTGAGGGCTTATCTACGTATATGTATGTTCCTCTACAGAAGTAAATTTTGGTCTTCAAACTATCTTATTGAATGACAGTGTTTAGTATACTGGTCTCATATTTATACCATGTTGGGGTGTGGGTCGGGTCTGGGGGGTTGCCCCTAGATAAATTTTCTTGAACCAAGCTGTCTACAATGCCTGGAAATGATCCTTCACAAGATGGGAGGGATGGAAAGAGTACGAAGGGCAGTTCTTGTCCTTCTAGATCCCCATAGAAGAGAGCAAAAGGGGCAGCTGCTCCTCCTGCCCACCAAGCGTAGGCGTCCTTGTCTTCGATAATTGATTATGGGGTAGCCTATAACCAATCATCACCCTTCAAAGCCTAATATCTATGCTGAAAAGCTCCATCCTCATGATTTAAAACACTAAATGAAATTAAAAAGTTCATAACAATTTCGAAGAACTTACCTCAGCTTTATCAATGATCAAATCAATTGTAGATTCAAGAATCTTTGACAGCTTGGCAGATTTTGCATTAGCAGCTGCACCACAGGCTACTTCAAGCATTTCCTTACGAGATCGTGCGCGTGACATTTTCTGAAACAAGTCAGATTTTGTGTTTAAGATCAATAAAATGTTTTGACAAAAGGTCTATATGAACGAAACATAAGTAGATAAATTCCACACCTCGTTCAATAGAATCTTTACTATGCTCACTACACGTAACTGCTAAGAAAGTGGTCATGATTGCACTTGTTCCAATAAGCATGTTTCATGAGTGCTTACTCTTTCTACTCTTAAAAATCGAATATATTCCTTGTGTCTAACCGTTCAGGATTCCAACACTTTCAAACAAGACTGCTCCAAAATACTTCATTTTTGTTGGTATACTTGTTCAAAGGAACTTATGAAAAGTGCCCACAGAAAACTACTATGAAGAAAAATAATCCGTCTCCCATTTGGCCAAAAATAAACTAAATTCATATCGTAAACAATTCAACTTTTGGACACGCCCTTCTTTAACAAACAATAAGAAAAATCATATGTTATTCAACAAAGAAATTTCCTGTCTTAATCATCTAGGGACCCGAGAGCACATTGGAAACTCGTGTGCACAAATCACAATAAACCCCATATTCCTCCTGCACAATAATACATAATCTGAGCACCAATTTCGTGCTGAACCAAATTTTGCATAATATGTAAAGTATAATTTAGCATGAAATTTTCATTTCATTTACAAAGATTACGAAAATATAGAGAGGTAGCACTTCAACCATAGCTGATTTTCAAAGGGCCTCCCGTTTTACAAGTAGTCAAATTAAAAAGTACATCATTACAGAAGTAAATTCGCAATTGCTTAAACTCGTATTTAGAAAATACACAAACTAGGAAAAGAAAACTCCAGTAATATACTAATTAAAAGTTGCATTCGATTTAAAACGACTTTTGAAAGATGCCTCTTTTGCATGCCTCGGTAAAATATTCCAAACTTTAGCACCACTATGCAAGAAACATTTCTGTCATATCGATATTTTTTCTTTTGGTATTTGTATATCAGAGTCAGTGTTTCTAAGATTATGGGATAAAGAATGTGAGTTTCTTGTGAAGAGGTTGATCAATTATTGAGGTGCTAATTATTGATAAATGTGAATGTTATAGTTTAAATTTCCTGATTGATAAGACCATCAATGGTGTTAAGGCATAATAGCTACTATTAGCTACAATGCGAGCTGCTCCATTTTGTAGTTTTTGCAGTCTGTCAATTTAAGCTTTCCCATAACACCCCCACATTGAGCAACAATATCTGAGGTGAGGTTCTATGATACTCGTGTATATAGGGTCTTCAAGGTTTCAAATTGGAATAAATATTTGAAATAGTTTAAGATCCCTAATGCTCTAGAGAATTTCGCTGTAATCAATTGGATTTATTTTTCCAGTTGAGAGTGTGATCTATATAGACGATTAGATATTTTACATAAGGGGTAGCTTCAATATCCCTCCCTCTGATTTCCAACACTTACTTTTCACCACTTTCCAGAAAATTTTTTTACTTTTGATTTGAGATAATCAGTAGCGATTTGGTTTTGACAGCATTCAAACAAAGCTTGTTACCCTTTTGCTAATAATCTAGGCGTTGGAGGTCTTCGTTCAGAGCTCCGTTCAACCCTTTAAATTCTTTTGATCTAGAACATAGACTGGTATCATCAGCGTACATAGGAACTGAAGACGTATGTAATGCATGCGGAAAATCGTTGATGCATTATAGAAACAAAATTGGTCCCAGTGATGATCCTTGGGGCACCCCAGACTCAATTGTCTCAATTTCGGAACCTACCCTATTAACCCTGCAAAGTTGACTCCTGTGATTAAAGTATGATTTAAACCAAGACAGATCACGATTATTTACACCGTAGTGCTTTAACTTTGGTATAAAGTGCTACGATCTACGGCAGCGGTTTTTAACCGGAGTCCACATGAACCCCTGGGATCCATGAAACATTCATGGGGGAAAAATTAGGAAAAATTAGCGATTTGGGGGTCCACATTGATACTTTGATGGTCCATGAAGCAACTTGACTACACAACAAATTTTGTTACAGATAAAACTTTCCTCTGTAATGTAAAATGAGTAGAAAAACGTGGAGAATGTGTATAAGTGATGCCTTCTCATTTTCTTTATATTATTCTTGATCTATCCTCTCACAAGTTGAATTTATATTGAATTAATCAGCATTTACTTTCCGAATCCAGCACCTATCTCAAAATTGTGTAGTATGAATTGAATTGCTTACCAGACTCTAAAAGTACTCCATAGAGTTGAATTGTGGAATAAACACTTTTATAAGACAAGTTTATTAGAAAACCAAGTTCAACAATAAAAATACTAAAAATGCCGTAGGAAAATCACAATGCTTAAGTTTCAACATTCTGGTATCTTTGTGCCAAAAATCAATATTGCCTCACTATTTGTAAGCTTTTTGTGATACCAAAGATCAAGCTTTCTATTATTAACGCTAGCCCATTTTAGTCAGCTTATACTTGTCAGAGGTAAGAAAGTATCCTCATTTTTGGGATAGGTTAAGAAAATCTAGGTTCAGGCAAATAGTGGTTTTCCTGTAAGATATAGCAAATAGCATGTTTGCATTAGATTTGTACTCTTTAGCCCTGAATAAATTCCCCCTTTCATTTGATGGTTAGAGAAATTCCACACACCCCACCTATTTCAAGTCCACTGTTTATCGAGCTTGCAAGAAATTTCCAGCCCCCTATTATTCCAACCCCTCTGTTTACAACTCACAAGTATTCACTTAAAGTATTAGATTTTCCTTCACTTAGCTAGATAGTTCCGTAACCCCCTTTTTAGTCAAAATTACAGGCCTGTAGAGACTGTGAAGACGGGGGGCATCCCCCCAGTTATGCACTTATGTTTTATATAAACCTGTATAGAATCTGGGTGCATTGCGCCGCAGGTTATGGAACTCAGAAATTCTGATTCTGTCCAGCGATGGCGAACTTGAACCTTTTTCAGTAGTGGTACGAGTTGTTGTAGAAATTTCATTTTGCAACTTAGCTTAGAAAAATTCAATGTTTGGATTTACTTGGCCACTGAGAATTTAACTTAGCTATAGATGACGACCCTCTTGGAGGGTAGGATGCGTCTCTTCCTTGGCGTACTTGCGTTAGAGTTTATTTCTTCTAGTGTAGGGTGCATACATGCGACAGTAAAAGCAGAATTTGCTTTTTCTTTTACCTTTTCCGTTCTTTATTTTCAAAATTTGATTAAAGCCAGATTTAAAGATTTGTTTCTCCTTCTTGGCATGACGATTAATAACACTGGTCAACAACATTTTTGGTGTCTGAGGTTTGAAACTTGATTTTGGTCAATTTTGATGCGCTGAATTCAAAAATAATATTGGTTTTTCTGGGTCAGGTCGAAATTTTAAGCTATCGTTAATTTTCTATTTTTTAACTTTTAAATGCCAGAGAAAGGTACAACAGAAGTATATACCATTTACCGTTTAAAGTTCTATT
>WIPJ01000936.1:372050-395861 GCA_018155075.1 Cassiopea andromeda
GCAAACATGTTAGTGGCCTTTAGGAACCTTGGCTGCAATATGAGCATAAAAATGCACTACCTGTACTCGCACATGGACCGTTTTCCAGAAAATCTTGGTTCTTTAAGCGATGAGCAAGGAGAGCGCTTTCACCAAGACTTGAGAGAAATGGAATCACGCTACCAGGGAAGGTGGGATATGGTGATGATGGCGGACTACTGTTGGAGTTTAAAAAGAGATGTGCAAGCACCAAAACATTCGCGACAATCAAAAAAACGAAAATTTAGCCCGTAATTGTGACCCTTTGAAGGGTTTTTGTTTAAGGTTTTTCAATAATAATGCAAACTTAAAATTTCCATTTTTAGTTATATGTACTATAAATGGTTCTTTGTTAGAATACAGCAGTTTTATCATAAAGACTGACATTTTTCCCTTGAAAAATCATTAGTAAATCTTGAAAACATTGTTTTAAAAAATATAACTAAAGTCGCATAATTTTAAATTCAAATTTTTTTAAACTCAAAAATTTGACCTCCGAGAGCAAAATGAATGTTACATCTAGATTTAGCATGGCAAAAATATAGTAAATCAGTTAAAAAATATCAGACACCTTTTAAAAAGTTTCTTTTTGTTGACCTGTGTAATGAAGACAAGCATACTATATTCTGCAAAAGGGCGTTTTCCAACATTTAAGAGTGTCGCCTTACAATTTTTTTCGGGGAAAACCCCCAGACCTACACTTTCTGTCCCACGTACCTATTAACCTATTACAAAACTATTTAAGCACACAATTCTTGATCAATTGACACATATTTGTGGACATGCAAGGATTACCGAGGCTCTTACCACATGTGTCCCCCTCTCCCCCAATCCAGTTCAGCTGTCTACAGGCTTGGAAAATAATAAGCTGGTGTTTAGTTAAATAGCTTTGAATGGGTCCACTGACAAAAAGGTACTGGAAAGGGGTCCATGAGTAGAAAAAGGTTGAGAAACACAAGTCCAGTCCAATTATTTCTCCATTATTCATTGCATCATACCAATCTTTACAATTTTTTGGTAGGCAAGTTGCACTAGACTGTAAGGCTCTAAATCCAGACTGCTTGGCAGAAAGGAAGCAATTTTCTTCAAGGTATTTGTAAAGCTGGTTATGAACGCGCTTCTGAAATATTATTGAAAGCACTGGCAGAACCGAAATAGGATGACAGTTGGACTTATCAATCTTGTCACCATCTTTGAAAATCGGTGTTATTCTAGCTATTTTCCACATATCAGAAAACACGCTAGCTTCAGTTAAAGTATTGAAGATAAATGCGAGGGAGTTTTCAGTATATAGCTTGTTTTATACAATAACTGGAGAGGTGATCAATCCCGAAGCCTTTGCATGCATTTATATTACTAACTACATCTCTGATTTCTTCTATGCTGATTGTTCTAAAGGGAAATGTATGGCTTTTATTATTAATATTACAGTGTCCAATTAGAAGAGGGTTTGGGGTTGCTTCAATATCTTTGCAAAGTTTTTCTACCTATCAAACAGAAGAAGCTATTCATTTGATTAGCAATACATTCTTTATTAACAATATTACCACTAGAATCTTTAATTGAGCAGATACGCGGGTATCTGCGGTTAACGCAGAAGGCGAGTAATCCCTGTTGTCCATGTGTTACTTCCTCTTAGCATTAATCATGGTATGAAAGTTCCTCAGGACAGTTAATGAGGGAATCTCTGAGAGTTTCAACCTGATTTGATATCCCTTCCCATCCCACCCTATACCTACCCTCACGGGGTCGTATCCACAACTCCTTTTAGTCAATTCCACTCCTGCCTCCTTGATATCCCTTGGATAGGGGCCTACCCCTGCCCTCTCTTTATAATTTCCGTACCAGTGCCACTTCCAGCAGCACATTGAATCATGGTATGGTCAGGAAGGCAGATGAAAGAACAATCTGAATACAGACAACTAGAATAGAAGACTTCCAAACGATGAGAAGCAAAGAACAAAGGGCACTTATCACAGACACGATGTCGGTCATGGCCACCCCTAGGGTGGCACTTGCATCTTGATTGTACATAATTGTGTTTTGTCTAGATGTAGTTAATAGGTAATGCATGCTAGCAGACCCCTTTCACACTGCAACCAAGAAGTGTTGCAACGTCAGGGCCACCAGCTAGTCATGCACACTTTAGACAAGAATAGTCATGCATGCTAACAGACCCCTGTCACACTGCATCCAGAAAGTGTTGCAACGTCAGGGCCACTAGTTAGTTCTGCACTTAGTCAGCCAAGCTATGCCAACCCCTTTCACACTGCAACCAAGAAATGTTGCAACGTTAGGGGCACTGGATAGCTAGCTTCAATGGTAGAATGAAATTGAAATGACAAAAATGAAATATTACAAAAGATACGACCCCCAAGTACTGCCACATGCGTCGTCTCTCTTCTCACATTCTTCTGCAATGCACTGTTACGAACCGCACTGAGTTAATGCTGTCTATCTTAGTGGATTTAATTCGCTTTCCTATTGCCTCACTGATAGTCTTCCATGTCTCCTTCATGTTTCCCTTAGAAGCTAAATTTGTCCTACAAAAATTCTTTTTTTGATTTCGTATTTAAAAATTAACAATTGTTGCGCGCTTGCCGGTATGCATTCATGATGATATGTGATTTACTTTAAATTGCTTTATTATTAAGCTTGTCTTGTTGTCTCATAAGTCTTTAGAGTGCCATTAATCCATGAACAATATTAATTGGATACTCTGATTTCTCTCATTGGTGCATGTTATTCAACAACAAAGTTAAACCTTGTGGTCCATTCTTCAACAAAGATATCTACATTACCAGTCAGGAAAAATATACCACCACTGTATTGATGAAACATCTGCTAGAAAGTGATCCTCCGTGAACCTTTTCATGTTTCTAGTTTTTAAGGTTTCATGGTCATTTTGAATTGCACCATTCAACTTTCTAACGCAATAAATCATGTAGTGATCGCTTGCAGAGAATTTATGAACGCCTGATATAAGAATACTTTTAAGGTACGTGGTTGCTATGTGATCAATTAGTGTAGAGGTGTCCATGGTTACTCTCGTGGGTTCTTCAATCAATTTTTTGAGACAAAAGAGCTCATACATACTTGGAATGTGTCTTGCATTATTATCAAGAACAGCTTTTTTCGTTAGGTCACAATCGATGTCACCTAAAATAATTACTTCCTTACTTTCATTGTCATAGAAGAAGAGCACCCTTTCAAGTTTAGCAAACAGGTCAGCTAAACTACTAGGTGGTCTTTACCAACCAATGACAACGAAAAGTCTCCTCTTTATTAGTTCTACCTCCAAATTCTTTTCCTAGATTCTATATTTCTAACCAAATAGCTTCAGCTTACTAGAATACTGTATTTCCTCTCAAAAGCATTGGGGCGCACTATTAATTTTCGATACTCTTTGGTGGGCACTTCTTTGAGAGACGTTTTTCGAGGGTGGGCACTTTTTGAATATTTGCTCATTTCACCCAGATACCTTGTAAGCAGAAGTTCGTTTAAACAAAATTAATTCTCAAAGTCTAACGAAAAAGTATGTACCGAAGTTAGAACTACACTAACTAAATGCACTTAGAATCTAGGTAGTAAGTTTGGTCAACTTCAGTAGGTACAAATGTCCATTTCTCCATCATCATCATCATCATCATCATCATCATTAAACTCCTCTATATTATCGTTGTTGGCAAAATGTAGATTGATGCCTGGTTCAAGCAAATTTTCTTGCAGTGATTTCAATTAATCAGCTGCAGTTTCATTTGGTTGGCCTGTACTTTGGAGCTTACGAAAAAAGTTTGGAACAGGGTGTCCAATGAACTAAAGTTGAAATTCCAGCCAACATTTCAGAAAAAAGTGGCCTTTTCCCAGCCTTTTGGGAAAAAAACACATTGCTTTCCAGCCATACCATGAATTTTGATATAAACTTCCAGCCATTGAAAATGCGGCCCGACTATTGTCACAGAGTATTGAGTAACCTTAAAAATTTCCAATAAATTGGAATTTAATATAAAAATTCAATATCTTTTCGTAAACCACCCCTGGAGAGTAAAGATCTACCAACGTCTCTGACAAAACATAAGGAAAACTTTGAACCTTGGATCCACTTGGTGAAAAAGGTCTGTCCCACGTGATACTGAAAGATCTTTCTTCTTTAATCCTGTTTCTTGATAAGATCATTTTACATCTAATAATGCCGTTAATTATTATTAGACCGAAAATTAAATTCCAGCTTTTCGAGCCAAAGCAGGAGAAAAACCTATGGTTTTCCAGCTATTCCAGCGAAATTCTGACAAAGGCTCATTTTCCAGTTTCTCCGGCATTTCCAGATTTCCCAGCATTTCCAGCTCTGTTCGAATTTACGTGTAAAAAAGCAAATACCTAAGCACTATACTTAGTGCTAATAACTTTCTATTGATGACAATCATCATTCTTATTCTTCTTCTAATAACTAAACCTGAGAATAGGGCACTTTAACGATGGTGGGCGCTTTATAAGTTTGCGATGGTAAAAAGGGGTGCTTTTTGGAGGGGGAGTGCTTTCTCGAGGGAGGGCGTCTTTTAGAGGAAATACGGTATCCAGAACATGAAGTTTCTACTTAATGAATAACTGATATTGAAATTACATGAATGAGAAGTGTGCATGCTGTGCAAAGCATTGTTTTCTACCTTCTTAATGATATGCTCCAGAACTTCATCGGCACATTCATCCATTAACTTCTTCATGTTACCAAAACCAAGATCAGCTTTAAAACATAAATCTAACAGCTAGAACAAAGGAAAAATATGATATTTGAATTTAAGCTACAGCATGTGGAAAGGTATCAGAATGGTAACTTACATGCAGGGCCGTTGCGAGTGGGGATGTGGGGACGTCACACTCTCTTTCCGCAATATCAGTAACTTCAGATACTTTCATTGGAATACATTGCCAGTTTAATCTGAATACATTCAACATTTTCATCGGCTTATATTTCAACAGTTTCATCGGATTTTTCAACAAGCTTCGTAACTCGTCGGTAATTTACTCCCAGCTGCCACCAGAACTAATGCTTATAGCATTGATATCCATTTTATGCAGCAATAGGATGCCTTTTTGCAATAAAACGGTGTTAGAGTAGTTAAAATATGCAATGATTTACAGCGTTGAATGGGGGCCTTATTCTTTGAAGGCGTGAGCATTTATTTCCAATTTGTTACTTTCTTTCTTTCGATGCAACATTTACTGTCAGCAAACCACAAAAGTTTTCTCCTTGCTTTCAAGAACTGCTACTTTTTCATGCTTTTTCAATACAATTCTGATGTAAAAAAGGGTGTTGGTCACATTTATAGCCAAAAGAAAGGACGTGTTTTCAAAAAATTTCTTTGTACAAGTAGCTTTAGCTGCCACATCCATCCTATAGGCAAAATGCCAGTTCACACCCTCCAAGCCAGTATCCCTTCACGACGGTCCTGTTTACTTGTCTTTACCTGCATCAGAATAACACTGAAAGTGCCAACATGTAGCTTTTCAGAGCATCAACTCCAAGGGGCACCAACCATTTTGGGCCTCAGGGCCAAGCTCACTATGCACCACCCTTGCTGGGGCTAGATGCTGGCAACAAAAAGCCCAATCTTTTACATAGTGCCGTTCAGTTAAGGGACTCCTGTGTGAAAAGTAAAATTGAGAGACCACAAAACTGCAAAACGTAAAACATTTATCAGGACTTTTCAGCACAGTATAAAACTTGGGAAAAGCATGGGCAAAGATGACGCTAGTGAATGAAAACAAATAGGAATTATTATCCTGACCAATTAGAAACAAACAAGCGTTGAACGATTTAAAGCTATTCACTTCACTACTTGACATTGGATGACAATATATTCATCGTTCCGGAAATCGCTACGTACGGTTAATACTTTTCCGTTAGAGCAAAATACCAAACACTGGAAGTGCAGGATCCTCCACCTTCACCGCCAATCCGGCAATCTATCGTAATGTAATACAGAGCGAGAGCAAAAACGTACCTCACAGGCAACACTGAAGTTTCTTTGCATGTAGTTGCGCTTGAAATAAATCTTAGCAGCCACAACAACACCTTTCATCCCTCTTTCAAGGTTTCCAAAAAATCCTTCAAATGCTGCCATGCTCTCCGGAATAACATGCTTCGCTTTCGTGAAAAATATCTTCAGCATCCCAATCAGTTCGCGAAAAATAGAAATGTATTTAATATCATCCACCACCTCTAGACACAAAACGAACATTTCCAGTGTAGTACCGATCCCAAGCTGAATCCTGCGTACAGAAGAAATCGTTCAGTTATGCATATACTACAAACCTCTGGCTATACGTGTAAGGTTATATTGTATTGTAATTATAAGTGTAGTAATACACGTTTTTTTAAGAAGAACCTAGGATCGGAACCAAGTATTAAAAGTTTCTTAATTTTACGTAAAAATTTTGGCGTTCTAGTACTACAAGTTTCTTAATTAGTTTCTTATTATCGAAACCCAAACTCACCTTATTGTTTGAAAGTCGAAACTTCTCGGTGAACATAACCGCTCAACATCAAGAAAAATGTCCAAGCAGATCAAAATAACAAGTTCCAAACAAAAGTCGCACAAATTAACGAGTGAAAGTAGGTCAATGCACTCTTTTTTAGACAAACTGATATTGTAAAGTTTCTTAATTTATGTTGAACAAAGTACTAGAGTTTCTTAATTTTTAGACAGGCCTAGTACTAGTATATCATAAACTAGTTTTTTTTAAAAAGTGTGTAGTTATTGTTGAAAAGTTGCACATCTGACATCATATAAAAATGCGCTAGCTAGTACGCAGAGCATACTATTCATTTAAATGGATGGTAAGAGTTAGAGAATGCCCCTAGCATTGCGCTACATGCGTACTATAGTCATGCGCAGTATTCTTGAGTACTTTTAGACTGTTCTAGAACATTTTACCATGCCACTATCGTCACATTTATCATGCAACAATTGTACCATACCATCATCGTAGCATTTATTATCACATGATTTTTAGTATTTTTGATATAAAAGAGTATGCCACGTGTAGGTAGTAGTAGTTGAGTTGGGTAGTTAGTAGTAGTAGGTAGGTAGTTAGTAGTAAGTAGTGTAGGTAGTAGTACTTGATTAACAGAATACAGAGTATTAAATTCAGATATTGAAGATTAGCCTACTTAGCCTAGTAAAGGAACGATTGAAAAACCTCAGATGAGCACACAATTTAAGCAAAATGGCTCGTGAGTAAAACAATCAAATAGCTTGGTTTGTGGCTTTCTGACTTGCGAAGTAAAACTAGAGCAATAAAAGTAACTGCACCTGTTGAAAATTTTACTGAGCAAAGTGGCACTTTTTTCAGCAAAATTCTCACTGTGCAGGATTCCGTGTTCTCAATGTAACTAAAGCTGTACCACAAAAAGGAGTAAATCTACTGAAGGAAGCAAATAGCGGAATATCCATACCTTTCAATATCATTTAGCTGATGACTCTCTAACTTTGACTTCAAAAGCACCAAAAGCTGCCTCACGTGTTTGACCTTAGAGAAAACCAATTTTTAGCAATGCAATATACATGTATTTTTTACAAGAAAACCATAATTTTGCTTGAGCCTCAGTTTTCTTAACTTTTCCCGAATTTGAGTCTGAAATTTTCTTAAATTTTTCTTAACTTTTTCTAAAATAAACTGGGCTAAAATGGGCAAAACATTCGTTACTAGCATTGCCCACTTGAATTTGAGTTCCATCTTTACCATTTTGAATGCAATAATGACGAAATATCGATTTTTGGCCAACGAAAACACTTAATTTTGGAAACTAAGCCTCGTGATTTTCTTAAGATTTTCTTAAGATTTTGACAATTTGAGCCTCATTTTCTTTTGAACTTTTTTCTTATATAAAAGAACATGTAGCTACTTAACGCTTAAGTACGTGACAATATGTTACAAGATGTCTTAGCCCTGGTTCATTGACACTCTTGAAGTGGCGTAAACATTCAATGTTTACATTGAAAAATTAGATACTGATGGCAAAGAGCTACGATTCAAACTGTAATGGTGACAAGCTGTAAGCAAGATAGACGATGATTTAAGCAAGTGTCTCGAGATGAAGGATGATACCAGGTGTCTTCAAACGAAGGGGCTGACTATCCAAAGAAAGGGGATAAAAAACGGATGGTTGGGTACTGAAAGTGCCACTTAAACTTTGAAAGAGTTCATACCTGCAAAATGTCATATTTGAAGATTATTATGCCATTTCGCTTTTGAAGTTGCATTTTTATCATTTGTGATGACTTTTCGTAAACTATATCCCATCCGGACTTCAGAACAAAGTAAGGAACTCCTGGTCCGAAACTGCTTTTCCGACAATAAAACCCTCGAACCGTTTTCATCTAAACCTTTTAGGGGAAAGTACACTTCGGGAGTTGAAGTAAAATCAGCTAAATCCGGGTCTCTATTTTTGTAGTTTCCTATTTTGCACTTAAATTATAAAGCGCCTCTAACATAGAGCATGCGTCAAATAAGAATTTTGGTTGTGAACACTGCTCTGAAAACTGAACTCTGCATTTTAAGGAGTGCTCTATATGTGTAACTCAAAACCATCTGCTACTTACGTATTTAACTGGCCAGTCATGCGTATTGACCATCGTCATCTTTGTCTGCTGCAATAACATTATGAGATCCAATCCTTTAATCTTCAAGAAGAAATGATGCTTTTCAAGGCAAAACATTGATGATATAATTCGTTCCAAAATTGGTGCGTAGTATAACGCTGTTTCTAGCTCTGTGATGTCTTTTGCCTTTTCACTACGGAGTAAATTAATTATAAATAGTAAGAGATCCTTGCAGGTTTTAGGTGCCTCATGAAGTTGTAAGCACTTTTTTATGAAACTAAAAATCGAGCGTGATAGTAAGCATAACCACATGCAAAACATATTAGCAATCGCTGACCATGCAGCTTTTTGTCAGTAAAATCTGCAGCTTTATATGACTGAATTCAGTCGTCCACTCATCTCTGGTAGGTAATCTATAAGACCTCACGCCATACTTTAGATGCAGTGATGAAATATTTGACGAAATCAATAATCGTAGATAGATTGGAGTCAAGAATGTTAACTATTCTACTCAACTTAAACTTTGTATCACTTATGGCCTTCGACAAAAATTCAAATTGGATACAGCAAAATGTAATAGGACGTGCTCTTCTTGAGGTCATGAACCTCGAGGTATTCCAAGAAACTTAAGCAATGGGAAGATCTTCCCCACGCTACTCCCTTGCAAGCTAGGGATCCATACTGGCAAAAATTACATACGCTTTCAAAGTTAGGTAAAGAGTGATTGATACCTCTAATGCTTTCCCGCTAAAAATTGTATCTAATAAATCAGTTTGATGCAGAGGTATTCTTGATACAGAGGTGCCATGGTTTATAATGAACTAAGCATGGTTTATAAGGCAATTAATGGCCAAGCGCATCCATACTTGTCCAGACTTTTCAATAACATATCTGAAGTTACGAACAGATGCTTCATAATTCCAATTTAAATCTAAGGCTCCCAAGAATGAAAAAGAAATTCGGGCAAAACAGCTCACATACAAGAGGGCTACGATTTGCAACTCATTGCCTAATGACTGCAGAACAGCTCATAGCTTTCCAACATTTAAAGTGAAACTAAAAGCCATGCTCGCATAGCAAGATTTATTTTTCTCAGTAAACTTTGTGTTACTTTCATGTTTTTTTCGTAATATTATTGGATTGTGCTTTAGTTTGTATATATTTCTTTCTTTTTAACGAAGGGTTCCTTGAAAACCAGCTTTGTTGAAGGGTAACCCACCTAAAAAAGTGAAAATGAAATGAAATGAAATGAAAGAGGTGCAATTCATTGAGAACTCAATCGTAAGTAAGGGCTGGTTTCCATACAGTCGTAAGCTGCCTACGATGCATCGGTGATCGCAGATGAGTGTTCCACATAGAATGAAGTGGCTTGTAACCAAGGAAAGATAATATAAGAAGTGTATATGTAAACATTATGTAGAGCGTATTTTTATTAAAGTTATCTGATATAGGATGATTCATGTCACCTGGAATACAAAACAATAGGTCATCGCCGATGCATCGCAGATGAGCGTTTAAATAAAATTTAAACCCATCGGCGATGCCAGGAAAGCATTGTGACGATCGGGAAAGTAGAGCATGGTTCTACTTTGCAGATGCTGTTACGATGTCGTCCATGCATTGCAGACGTCGGAACAAGAGTGTTTCCATTAAAAGTGTTTGCCTGCGAACCATCTTCTTGTGGTGAGGCTTTTCATAGGACATAAATATTGCAATTGTAATAGATTTTCATCAGTTGTGACCTTCCTAAGTGAAAACTTTATGGTGTTATCAATTAACATGTAGAGGAGTTGAATGATGTAGAGGACGTAGATGTTGAGGATTTGAATTATGATGTTGAAGAAATGGGCATTTGTACCTACTGAAGTTGACCAAACTTACTACCTAGGTTCTAAGTGCATATAGTTAACTTAGTTCTAACTTCGATATCTACTTCTTGATTAAGCTTTGAGAATTAATTTTGTTTAAACGAACTTCTGCTTACAAGGTATCTGGGTGAAATGAGCAAATATTCAAAAAGTGCCCACCATCGAAAAAAACGTCTCTCTCGAAGAAGTGCCCACCAAAGAGTATCGAAAATTTATAAAGCGTGCCGGCGCTTTTTAAAAGGAAAAACGGTAAGCTATAATTCATACTATGGTATGAAGCTCACTTGAAGCTCATGCTAAAATCAGAAAGAAAACATGGAACAGCTTCAAAAAGTTCGAGGTGTAAGAAAACTTAAACCGTGTCCTCACTACACAAATGTGCTGGCGTGTGCATACTTATTGTTCTACATCAGCAGCGGCATAATGACGTTCTCCATTCATTTCAAAAGCTCTATTCCTCAATTCTTTCAACTGCAGTATCGTAAGCTTTGTTATCATTGCGATTTTAGAAAAATAATTTAACTGCAAGTGTTCGTACCGTACACGTTGTTCGATTCAAGTTTGTAAAGAGGGTTCAGAATACCATGCCTCCTGTACATGCGTAGATTTTCTCAACCTAGGTTCGTCCCACGTTTCTGTCCAGGGTGTAGATTAGGTAACTTTGGTGTGGACAAAACCTGGGTTCACCCCAGACTAAACTAACCTGGGGCGAACCTAGGTTAGTTTGTGTAGTGTGGACATGGCATTTGTAACTTGTGTTTCTACATGGGCCAAGGCTGTCCCATGTGTTGAGGGTTCGGTTCTCTTACTCATGTTTTACTTGAAGAACACTTTTAGATCAGAACACAAGTGAATTCTTTACTACTGCAACGATGACTACCAACAACAACTAACTACTAAAACAGAAACAACAGATACAAAAAACAGATAAGATTGACGGTTGTCAATTAGCCAAAGCAGTCAATGTTTTAATTAAGTGTGTCACTTCGTGGTGCCTCTCTAATTTTCACCTACTGTTTGGCATCAGGGGTTCCCATCATGAACCCCACACATTAAAGAATATCTACATTTATGCAAATTTTGCCAATAGTCTGCGCCATATCTCACGATGATGACTTTCAGTGCTATGTATTTATCATCTCTCTTCCAATTAGTAGTCGCACGCTAGTTGACTAGTTACCAAATATTGTAGTTTGCTCTAACAACTGAACAATAGCTAGGTAAAACTTGTACAATTTTGCAACACCTAAGGTGTCCAAGTAATACTAGATTACTTGCTAAGACACTTTTCTTGCTTATAAAAGTTTCTCTCTAAATTTTAAAGGAAAAAGAATTCTTTTAACTCTCTCTGTGCGTTTCAGCACTCTTTGTGGTGGTAATGACATCATTTGATGACCGTCCATACTGAACAAAATTCATCACTCATTTTGACAAAAATAGGTTGAGAAGTTGCGACCGTTCCTGATATTTTGCAAATATATGTTCTTCCCATAAAATAATGCCATGGGTTTGCTCACAGCTAAATCTATGTAAATTGATCAAGTTGGAAATCCCCCCTACAATTGAAAAACTTCTTCTACATAGATAATTTCATGGCAGCTGGGGTATTTTATTTCAATGGAAAATGTGACCAACTTAGTTATGTTGCATTGATAAATATGCGAATGCTTTACATCTATGAGAAAAGTGAATTGAATGGGCAAACCTATGTGAAACTCTTGCCAACAGCCTTTCTATATCCCCAAACTTTTGCTCTTCGTTACTCAATTCATTGAGAATTGATATCAGTGCAAGAATGCTCCACCATGCCGATGTTGCACTTCTGATTTCATCCTGTGCTATGGTGTGCTTTACAAATATCGTAAGCTTGGTTGCAATCTCCCTACAAGAGTAAGAGATCAAGGAACAGCTTTCTTTGGGTAAAAATTTGCCGAAAACTTTCAAAACTTTATGTAAAGTTATTACATGCATAAACTATTTTTATAAAATTATTAACAACTTTCGACAAATGCAAGTTTTTTTGAAATGACCTATTATATATAGTAGAGTTAGCCAGAGGCGTGTAGCCCAAACGTGGTATTTCAGCTTTTATGGAGGGTCAAATCCAGAAAAACCTAAATACTCTATGCTTACCATAAACTATTGTAAAAGTGAGCTTGATTATGAGCTTCAGCAATAGAACCGTGACGAGAAGATTTATCAAAATACTTGCCAGGATGGTTTGTTGATTTATCACTAGAAGCATTGAAGCATTGACAAAGCCACGTTTTGCATGGCTTCTTCTTCTGTTCTTCTTCTCTTGCCACAGCATTGCCTGCCACTGGCGAATAATATGGCCTTGTCAATATTTCAATGATGTGTCGTATGAAAAATCAATAAACCATCCTATAAAGTCTTTTCATTAATTTTCTTATTGTCGCTTGGACATGCAAACGGAGGGAGAGAAAACTCGGGATCTGTGGCCTGCCCCCAGAAAAATATTATAAGGTAATACCCTTTAGAACGTAGGAAAACTCCTGCAAAGTAAGATACAGGTTGTTTTTCTTATTGATCTTTATGCTGAGAAAAACTTATCTCCCCAACCTGTTTTCATTGAATTTTGATGGCTAAGAGCAATAAAGGAAAACGTTCCGCCAAATCTATGCAAGCATACCACTGGAAAAAAGCTACACGTTTTGTTTATAAGAAAAATGTTTATAAGAAAATGAGGCTCAAATGGTCAAAATCTTGAGAAAATCGTAAGAGAATCACGAGGCTCATTTTCCAAAATTTAATGGCCAATATCGATATTTCGTCGTTATTGCATTCTAAATATTAAAAATGGAATTTTAATTTAAGTATAGAAGATTAATAACGAAAGTGCAAACCATTTTAGCCAGGTTATTTCAGTAAAAGTCAAGAAAAATTAAAGAAAATCTCAGGATCAATTTTGGGAAAAGTTAAGAAAATTGAGGCTCAGGCAAAATGATGGTTTTCTTGTAAAAGAAACGTGTACAAAAGGAATCTCACACCTGTACACTGAATTGTACGTTGTTCTTTATTGCTTATTTTGACCCTCTTCTAATCAATCATATATCATATTTGGCAAGTCTGAAGTTATTGAAGGGGGGGGGGAGGTCAATCGCTCCTCTCGCCTCCACGAATGTCTACCACTACTGCTGGGTAAAAAAGAGGTCCCGTTGGGCCAATGACTTAGACTGAAGATGTTGGAAAATGCTGTGGCTGCCAGGTTAATTACAATAATTAAAATGCCTAATTATTACATTATATTAGAATATGTTTGATCAGAATGTATGCATACAAACATTAGTTTTGTGTGAATGAGCACACGTACTATCAAAATGTAGACTTTTCTAAAACAATATATTATATACAAGTACTACGGAGACCAAATGTATCCTTTGCGGGCGACTAAGATGAAGCTCACGGGCAAACTAGTGCCCGCGGGCATGGGGTTAGTCACCTCTGATTTAAACGGCTTTTCGTCAATTAAAGGCCAATCTCTGTGCTCAAAAAGGGCATTTTATCAGGGTCAAATAGGCTTGGTAATAAATATTTTCTACGGGCTTTGTCACCAGACCACCTTCCTTCCTTCCAGGCCCCCTAGATTCTTCCGGCTACAAACGCTACTATGTAAAATAAATTGAGCCACAGGCTACATTAAAAATACTTTGAGATGGAAAAGTAGAAGAAATGAACAAAAAATTGATATCTACTTTGTGAAGTTGGCTGTGTCAAGTTGCTCATTCAAATATCTTTTTAGATTCTCCAAAGTCACACGAGATCTATGAAAGCGTGTCAAAGAGAAGCTTTTTATTAGCGTCAGATATTCTTTGCAGGGTTTGGGTGATCCAACTAGGAACAAAAGGAAGCAGGCCAAACAAACTGAGGAAAATAAGACATGTAAAAACTCTTCATGAATGACTCCTGTCTCCAACATGATGTTGTTGCTGTCAATTACGTCTTTGAAGGTGCTCTTGAAAATCTAGAACAATATCTCTTTAGTTAAGATCTTTGAATGGAAATGAAAATGGTCATTACATAGACCAAATTAAAGACCTAGCTAGTATTTATCGGGAATCTGGCATTCCATAAATTTATAAATTTATAGAAAATGAGACGCAAGCTTTCATAACACTAATCATTTCTTTGAAAATAGTACTATGTCCCTAAATTGGGAATTTTAAGAAACACAGTCACATTTTTCAGTCAAAGCATTACCATGAACTTTCATATGTACGAGAACTGTCTCTTAGAGAAGAAACGTATGCTTGGCTATCGGCTAATGAGGTAGGGTGGCCAATATCTTTCCTCACTACTTTTATACCCAGGTTGCTTCCACGAGATACCCGCTCCCTGATAGGTAGATAGTGAATGAACATAGAGTCAAGGTTTAAAAGATGCTTCCAATCATCGACCATCTGCAGAGTGTTGTAGCCAATATACTACTCCTTCATTATAATCTGATAATCATTAGCACAAAAGCATCAGATAGCAATTAAAATTTGTGCAAAAATATGCAACTAGAGTCAGTTGCCAAACTATATGAAAGATGAACTATGAATGCAAAGAAGAAAATGAAATTACTATGTTTCCAACATAATGAGTTTGAGCATTGATATACATAGAACGCACAAAATTCAAGTACAAGCAACATTTTTCTTTGCAATCTATGTATGTACTCATAGAAACATGCGACAGGATGAAAGATCTAAAGGAATGGCAGAGCTTGTTTTAATTAGAAGGCTGTCCATTGATCAAGCTAGGGCGTGGCTATAATTCTAATTCACCTAAAAACAAAAAATTAGTCTTTAAAAAGTTGGGAGCCATACCCACTTTCTCAGTCCCCCATATCCAAAAACATTCACCATCATAAAAATTGACAGGATAACTAGTTAAAACAGGACAATAACTACGAACCAGCTTCAGCTAAGGAAATATCGATTTCTCTCTTTGGGTTTCTAACTATGCAATGAAAAAGCTGGTGCCTATTGGCCAAACAGGTAGCCACTCGGATACAACATTTCTTTTTTCATTTAAGCTTGGAAATACAATCAGTAATGAATAATTGAGCATCCTTTCACGCTTTTTCATCTTTTGACGAAAACGACTTGGAAAAATGCGCATAGAATACAGCGACACCTGCTTTAATGGCCACCTCTTAAGATCAGTCATCACTAAGCAGCCCTTCCATTTAATTTATGTAAATTTACGCCTATACGAAACAGCCACCCTCTATCACTGGCAAAATCGGTCAGTCCTTCGGGTGACCACAAGGCAGGTTTCACTGTATTATACAGTCAAAATTCTGCTTTTTAAGCAATATTGAAGTATGCTGGCGCGCAAAGGTCACTGAAACATCACGAGGAATCGCTTACAAAACTTCAAGGCTATTTGCACGGCTTAGCATTTATAACAAAATGAGGATAAGTTCTTTGAAAATCCAAGAGACATGTAGAAAAGTAAAAATCTGCATTATACCTCCAATTTATCCTCAGTTGAAAAATTTGAAAATCTCTTGAGCAAAGGATATTCACTTTTTTTGAAACTCATTCCATTTAAGCTCTGCACAATATTCTGGAACCGTTCAATGATACTCTCCATGCGACAGCCATTCAGAAAAGTTGGTTCTGGAAGAAACGCTCGTAAGGATATCGTGAATTCCGTTATATCTGTTTCCTTCCCAAAGCCCTTGAAAACATTTCGGGTGATGATTCTATTAACGAACGATTGAAAGTGACCCTCAGAATCTCGAAAAGGTGATACAATATTGTCAAATTTTTCGAATGTATCTAAAGGAAAAAGAGAAAAAATAACTAATAAATCAGTAGAAAATAAGATCCATCCTTACAAATTTAGAACAAAGAAAAGCGTAATGATACTTTAAGAACTTGTTAATGATTAATTGTGAAACTCCCAGGCTGTAGAATAACTGCAAATGTTGTGTAATCAGATTTTTCTTTGACATTAATCATACGACTGATGGCCTAGGATAACAATCACAAGCAAACTGGGCACAAAAAGTTTCTCTTCATAGATAGTTGGTAGTCTTCAATGCGACCTAGATGGAAATTCATGTTTCAAACAATGCAAAAGACACTCTTATGCTTGTCTTGAATTAAAAGAAAAATTAGGCAATCCATCCTCAACGTAACTTATGAACAGGGTTGATTTCTAGGGGGCTCAGGGAGCAGAGCTCCCTTTTGTTAAAATTACTGTTCATTTCCGGAGGGCTCAGGCCCCCTAACATTGGGGCGAGTGGCCAAGCGGCTCAGCCAGTTCTATTAGCTTAACTGAAGTTAAGCATGGCTGTGTACTGTCAGAAACTGTATGGGCGACCTTCAGATGAATGACCAAAACAACTCACTCCGCCGTCCTTCGGAAGGGAAGTTAAACTAGGGGTCCCGTGCCTGGATGCGGCATGCATAGTAAGCCTAAATTAGCTGAAAAAGCTAGGTATAACAGCCTACTCAAAATAAAGTAAACAATAACAAAAGTCTTGTATTGGTTTTGCTTTTCAAAGTGTGTTGACCTTGCTTCCAAAGTGTTTTGCATTGCAATGATGAACTTTGCACTACTATATGGTCATTGAGATATGTTTAATTGTTTCCTATATGTTAGTCAAATTAGCTTATTGTATCTTCATTGATGAAAATATGAGCGTGTGGCTGCATCTATGCCACACCCAAAATGAGGGTGTGACTCCCACTAGAGTTCCCCGTATTAAACTTAATGGAAATCACCACTGCTTATGAACAAAGCAAGGTACAATCCTGTGGGGATAGAATGGAGCTGTATATAAGAGAAACAATCCAATAGTTGTTTAATTCTCCAAGTAAACCTCTGATTCAAAGCATAAGTTAGAAAATAATTTGGCTGTTCACTGATAGTCAAATAAAGATCACGATTTTTAAATGCGTTGATGGCATTGCTTGTAAGTATTTTTGCAACACTATTACCACAAATGCTGTTCGTGCTGCACAAAGTCTTCGAAATATAAGAACTTACTTTGGGTTAATGTATATATGAGCTATCTCGAAAGAACACAGCAAACGGACAAAAATGCTCTTCATTTAGAGACGCAATAGTTGGGATAGCCTTTTAACTAAAGCAAACAGTCACCTTCAATTGTAGCCTGAGGTGCTACACGTAAGTGCCAAACTTAGCCTCGACTAATGTATATGTGAGTTATTCTAATCGCTTTTGTGACTGAATTATTTCATTATTTAGAGTTTTGGACTCTTTAAAGCCTTGTACGGGGGAGGGGATTTTGCAGTTCGTCTACAGCATAAATCGCAGCAAGTGTTACAAGACTTTTGTCAGTATCAGTAGACTTTTGTCTTGGAACACTTCCTGTGATTTATGCTGTAGACGAACTACAAAATCCCCTCCCCCGTACAACAATGTTGTTTGCAGGTGACAGAAATAGCACTGGAGGGAGAAATGGTGTCTTTCCACATAGCCAAGGGCTTCGGCTATCCATTCAACATTGTATGAAGGGGGAAGGGGGCTCACAATTGTCATTTCTGCTGCAAAAATAGGACGGGAGTGGAAAATTCCTAACACTGTATGGGTGTTCCAAGGGCTTTTGGCAGACATTGTAGACTTCCTATATGAGATATTGTAGAAGGGATACCCTCATAAAATTTCTCATATCATATCAAATCACAAAAGCCGGTGTCAGACGACTAGGGCATGGATCCAGTGGATTCCTACAACCCCTCAAAGAATGATTCAATATGCACCCTTCCCTTTTGCTTATACCAAATCTGTAAGAAAAACTAAAACTTTGTTTCTTTCAAACTGGGCCATTTTGCATAATCTGATGAGTTCAATTCAACATCAGTTGGACTAATGAATCACCCTATATCTAAGACGTTTCACTAATTTAAGATAAAATTCAATACTTTACCTTTCCATTCATTTTGATGTATAACTAAAACTCTGTTCAAAAATCCCTGACCACTTTCATCAATAACAGGTCTATTGATTTTCTCAAAACGTGGGTCTTTATTGAGAAAACTGACGTATTTGTACTCTGTTTTGAAGCATTCCTTTTTGAATAACGTCGGTAGGTAAATAATTCCATGTAACCTTTCAAATTCTTCATATTTCCTGTGAGGCAAATTTTTTCAACATTGGTACCAACATAGTATATTGTTCAATAGACATAGTAAATCGTTCATTGGTACAAACATAGTATATTGTTCAACAGAAACTCATTCACTATCCTTATTTGAGATTGAGCAAATAAAAGATTTGATCAAAACATAGCACGTGAAAGTGAAATCTGCTGTTTCATGCACATAGGAGTAGTAAAAGGGAGTAAGGGGTGCACAGCCCCCTCCCACATTCAGGAAAGCGTTGTAAGTAAATGGCTACTTTAGATGAAATGTTTCTTTGAAAATGAATTGCCTTCTTTAAAAAATGTTGGTTCACAAGGTTTGCAGCATTAAAAAACTCTTTTTACTGAACAACTTCTTCAGTTTCTATATAACTAGTTGCAGCAAGTTCTTATTATTTTTAAAATGCACGTAAAAAAGAGTCCCTTAGCCATAGATCACTTGTTGTGCAACACTACCAAAATAAACATTTGTAAGCAGTCATCAATGTTCTCTTCACGTATGGAACTATTTAAAAGGAATATGGGGGAAAATACAAAAATGCAGACTTCGTAAAAATCTTTGAACAAATCAGAATTGTTCCAAGTGGAAAATATAGAACTCTTTAGAAGCAGCCAGACACTTAAGCAAATGGGATTTATTATGTAAGCTTGCCTACGAAGTCATGTCTTGATATCAGAGGCCAGAAAACAGCCAACTTTTCCTCAGCTGCTGATTCCAACAATGCTGTGTAACATTACTAAGCTTTCATAAAAAGGTGGTATAGGCACAACGCCACAACTGTGGACCCAAGACTTTTTCTGGAATCTGTATGGCATTACCTACATCCTATACAACAACCAAAGAAAACATACCCTTTTGATTCCAGTTGAACAGCACCTCCTTCCGTCCAGTCCCCAAGGGGGTCTCCAAAAACAATGCACATATGCTCTGAACTTCCAAAGTTTGGATCAAGTAAAGCATGGAAGTGAATTTGCAGCTCACATGGGTCGCCGGTGCTCTGGACAAACGATTTACTTTGGCCTCTCTCAGTTCTTGGATCAGACACATTTTGGCTAAAACAAGATTGCAAAACACAACTGACATCAGTTAGGCGTGGCAATAATGTGTGTGTATATATATATATATATATATATATATATATATATATACATATATATATATATATATACACACTTGCCTAACATAAGTATTTCACCGCTTTAACCAAAATGGCATCAAGACCTGGCCTCCGCAGTATCGCATATTTAGATTTAAGGAGTTATTTAAACAGTGAATTGCGAACAGATGAAAATAAAGGTCTACCAAATTAATGTCGTACATCTTGGAAATTTAAGACTATAAAACAGTTGATAATTGATAGTCTTTCTATCCTTGTATTACTAATATTCTATATGGCAACCACACATTAATTGGACTGTGCAAAAAGGAAATGTAGAACCGTGTAGCCTAGCGTAGGTTTGCGATAATTTTTTCACAATCGTTTCTCGCAAATTTTATTAAAATTTTTCCTTTGTAATCCAACCACACCCCCCAGGTGATCATGTGGTCCTTCGCAGCAACATGTGATGTCATCAATCTATGAACGCAAGTGGGGCATTTCTTGTTCTTCCAAGGCTAATTTACAGGCTTGCACGCGCAGCGGGCTTTATGTAATAGCTAGTTTCATTTAATAATGGTGTTAGTCATTATAAGACCTAAAAATAAAATTCTTTCCAGTGTTTCCAGCCAATTTCTGAAAAAGGCTTATTTTCCAGCTTTTCAAGCTGGAGTGGATTAGGATTGACAACAGTAGTCCTCTGTCATTATCTTCTTATGGCCTAGCTGTTAGAGTCGTACCGTTTCGCAGAATCGTTGCCGTATTAGAAGTTGCTTCTCAACGGTTGAATCTTGTATTATGGCAGTAAGGCTCATTTATAACTGCAGTCAAGGCCTTCTTGCAAATACTTTAGCTTTTATCACATTTACAAATGTGAGATCAAAAGGAAAAGAGTACCGATTGTGCTACGGTTTTCATACTGAAGTTTGATTTTCGACCAGATGCTATTTTGACTGCTTTAGAGTCTATACTTGATAATCCACAAAGTTGGGAGGATGCTACTCTGTCGAAAACCAGAGAATTGCTGCAGCATTTTAGTAGTTTTGTCTTAGTGGCCCTTTTTAAACAAATCTGCAACAATAATCTTTTCTTTTCATGCGTTTGCAGAACACGCGAAGAGCTCTTAGCAATAGGATTAAAATAATACTTAGTACTCTTGAATTTGCTTTTGATTTGCAACTCATGTGATCAGTTGTTTGCTTCTGTTGCACAAATTATTGGTGAGTGAAAAATAAGGCTAGATTTGAAGCATTTTTCTATTCTAGATCTAGTCATACCTTTTTGCTGCAATTAATTGGTAGAACAATGTCGTTATTGAGAAGCAGAAATTTGAAGATGAAATATGGTCCTCTTTATCAAATATCTCTTTCTGAAGAACAGCTTCTTTATGTGTGTAGAAATTCAGATTTCCACAAAGGAACTTATCAGGAACTACTGCAATACATGAACTAACTGTACCTACAATCTTTTTTGATGTTTTCATGCTCCTATGATTAAATACAACATTGGCTGTATCTTGCTTGTCAGTAGAAAGGTCTGTTTCTTGGTAGAAGAGAATAAAAACATACTTGCATCTTAGGTGCCTATGTAGAATTTATGTGCACAAAGAAATAATAAAAGAGCTAGAAAATACAGGCCTCCCTCTACAATCTTTAATTCTTTTAAGTTCATAGAAAAGCATGGAGACTTAGTTTTCCTTTCAAATGGATTTGATTTTTTGCTGTCTCATAATCTTTGAAAAATTTGCCTTCTATTGAGCTCAGAAACAAACAAGCTTTCTTTTTCATTCTATTTTATTTCTTGTAAGAAAATTCAAATGAGACATTAAGTAAACTTTGTTTAGTGATTGTACAGCTTTTGTGTCTTTCAAGTAAAGAAGTTTCAGTTGTTTCTTAATTTTGTCAAGCAGCGCATTACCTGATTATGTCAAGAACACTTGTCATAAACTGTTACCCTCTAATTTCTCACTACAACTGTCTATGGATAAGAGGAATTCAATGTGTTATTAAAGACAACTTGATGTATACAGGTGATACTACTCTGTCTGTCAGTTAAGAAAGCTGCAATGGCTCTTTAATTTTGTGAAGCAAAGCATTAGCTGATAATATCAATAACATTTGCCATGAGATAGGGCTCTTTATTTTCTGATTTTAATTTGCTGTTCATGAAAGAATTCCAATGAGTTGTATGCACAATGGACTACACCCACAAGGTGATGTAGATTGGGTGTATATACACAGAAAGGACGGTGGAAGAGGACTTATGTGTGTAGAAGATACTGTTAAACAAGCCAATATTGGCCTAGAAAGATACGTCAAAGAAAGCAAAGAGCGACTGATAGTAGCAGCCAGAAGTGATAATGAGAATTCGGATATTGAAATAGGAAACAAATTTAAGAGAAGGACCCAACAGGAACAGAAGACCAAATGGAAAGAGAAAATGTTGCATGGACAATTCCTCAGACACACAGAACAGTTAGCAGATAAAGACCAATGGTTGTGGTTAACAGATGGAACCCTAAAGAGAGAAACCGAATCCCTTATAATGGCAGCAGGCATTGAGAACAAATCTAGTGAAAGCAAAAATAGATAAGTCCCAAGAAGATAGCAGGTGTAGAATGTATGGCAAAGCAGATGAGAGCATCAACCACCTTTTAAGTGAATGCAGTAAAATGACACAAAAAGAATATAAACGCAGGCACGACTGGATGGGAAAGAAGATACATTGGGAGGTATGTAGGAACTATGGTCTTGAAGCGAAAGCAAAGTGGTATGAATATGAGCCACAAGCAGTATGCGAAAATGAAGAGTATAAAATCTTGTGGGACTTTTCCATACAGACAGACCATGTAATCGAAGCAAGACGACCCGAAATGATCATAGTTGAGAAGAAAGGCAACAAGTGCCAAATTATTGATTTTGCTGTCCCATATGACACCAGGGTTGATGAAAAAGAAAAGGAAAAGATACAGAAGTACCAAGTTTTGGCAAGGGAACTGAAGAAGCTGTGGAACAAATATGTGAAAGTAATTCCAGTTATAATTGGAGCACTTAGAACAACACCATCAAGATTACCAAAATGACTGACGGACATTGGAATAAATACCAAGATAGTAGAGTTGCAAAAGACTGTGTTATTGCACTCGGCCAGAATCCTCAGGAAAGTGCTTGAGATTTGAAGAAACTTGTTGTTGTCAAAGCTCAAGAAGATAACTCCACTAATTGAAAGATAAGCAATATATGACATTAGTGTGTACCAGATATATATCATATAATAATAATAATAATAATAATAATAGTGAGCTGAAAGCAATGGACAGACGAACCAGAAAACTCCTCACCATGCATAAAGCTTTTTATCTTAGGGATGATGTTGATAGGTTATATGTAGGTAGAAAGGATGGTGGGAGGGGGCTTATTTCCATAGAAGAGTGTGTAGAAAATGCTGTCCACGCTTTAAGAGATTATGTTGAGAAAAGTAAAGAAAGACTGTTAAGTGCAGCAAATGATTGGCATGAAGATCTGAAGAAACCGTTGATGACATAAAAAAGCACAGAGCAGCAGAAAGACAGGAGAAGTGGAAGGAAAAGCAGATGAATGGACAGTTCATAAGACAAACGAAGGATATAGCAGATGATATATCGTGGGCATGGCTCAGAAATGGAACATTGAAACGAGAGACAGAATCACTCATTACTGCTGCACAAGATCAATGTATTCGAACTAATTACGTAAAGGCAAGGATAGATAAAACCCAGGAGAATAGTCTCTGTCGCATGTGCGGACAAAGAGAAGAAACAGTAATGCATATTATTTGAGAATGCACGAAACCTGCACAGAAAGAGTACAAAAGGAGACATGACTGGGTAGGAAGAGTGATTCATTGGGAATCATGCAAGCAATAGACCTTTCTCCTAATTACGTCATTCCTGTGCGAGCGCGCAATGCATTGTGGTACTTGTGGTCACGCGTTGCGATGCTTGTTGTTGTTTTGCAGTTATTTTGTCTTTCTGTTTCATGATTATCTCGCAGAAAATGTCTAATAATAACGAATTGGAAGAAAAGTTAAACAAAACCCATTGCTCCAGTTTTTTTCAAAGC
>WIPJ01000937.1:11886-31129 GCA_018155075.1 Cassiopea andromeda
GAATAGTTGAAACATAGGGCTTTCAAACTATACCAAACTTTTTGTAGTTTGCCCAAGGATTATTGAAGATAACAACGGGGAGAAAGTAGTGAAAAAATTTCCAACTTAGCCAAAATTTTGCTGAAAAACATACACCTCTTCTCATACTTTTGGATTTTTTAACAACTTGAGAGTTCGAAAGGAGAATAAGAATTTTGTTGTTGAATTCTCTAATAATAATACTTAATAAATAAATTAAATGCTGAAAATCGAATTTTTCTTGAAAAAATGCATTTTTCTGACTGGTCGAGCCCCTTAACTCTATGGTTCCGACCACAGTTTTCGAGGAACCCTAAACCGACAGGATTCGAGAAAGAGGAAACAATTATCGGCCACTGAGCACAGCGGGTAGGATTTGCAATATTTTTCCAAGGGCATTTAGCCTGGTCGCTGAAGCGAGAGGTATATGACTTTTTATGTGCATATTTTAGAAAGAACAGACTCACTATAAAAAGGTTCAGCTTATTATATTTTCCCTAAAACAAAAAGAATTCTTTATTGATTTTTTCTTATGACTCATAACTTCTGACTGAGTTCTAGAACTCTTGGAACTCACCCTCATTCCAATGGAGTTAGATACTGTTCAAGGACAATCAACTGAGATAGATGTTTGCCATAGATTTTTGGGTGGCACATTACTGACAGATGTGAAGTGTCACATCATTGCAATTGAAGCATTTGTCACAATACGCTATTTTTCTACTCATTCATTGAAAGCTAGCTTCTGCGTCATAACATGCCTTTTCTACTGACTGGTAACCTCATTAGGTTTGGTTCGATTAAAAAGAAAAGCAAAATTGAGTCGTATCTTTGTTTTAATTCTGCTGTTCGCATTGCCCTTCTGGTGACAGAGTACACAGTTACAATGCGTCGAGAGAACATTATTTTACAAAAGAGTTGTGTTTTGAAAATTGTCTGTGAACAAGTCTTATTTTAGTGCTGTAATAAGACTTTATTGATAACCCGAAGGTGAGTATAACCAACAAAGTAAGACAGTATTTGTCTCTACTACAACTTATGATGAACTAAAGATGCTTGCTAGATACAGAGTTTATATAGTCTGCTTATGGATTACTAGAATCTTCTGAGATTTCTGGAATAGTCCTATGAGTAATAGAATATGCTAGAAGTAAACATGTCTACAAGTTGAGACAGAGAAAGTTCTGGTGAGTGCTTGCGTAATACGTTGTTTACATTCCAGAAGTTACTGGAATCGATTATAATATTATAACAGTCTGCTTCTAAGTTTCTTCTAATTTTTCCAAACAATAAAATTACTGTTCAGTTTTAGATTCTTTTGTAGGGACTGTAGGGGAAAGTCTTGAAAAGTAGGGGAAAGTAGGGAAAAATCAAGAAAAATTCTGTAGGGAAAAGTAGGGAAAATACGCAAGCGCTGTAGGTGAAATTCGCCGACGCTCCGTGTAGCACTGCACTGAAAACGAAGTACGCAGTCAACCTTCGATGCAAATTGAGAGAGGAGTGAGAATTTGCCGCCATCAATCTAAGCAGAGTTACAACAAGGAGTGTAAACCTCCTTGACGGAGTAGTTAAGCCTCCAAATGGAGAATTCAGAATGCGTTAGTGATGAAGCCATGCAGGACATAACGGTTTCTTGTCCAAAGTGTGGTAATGCTGTTCTACGTCTGGCAGCCAAATTTTGTGATGAGTGCGGTTTCATGCTACAGACGAGTAAAATCCCAGAACACGAAGGTATCTTGTATAGATTGTGATTGGATATCCTTACTGTTGACGATTCATTTTATATCAAAATATATCTTTGCATAGGCCTATGCAACGATATATTTTAAAGCAGAATGTCACTACAAGAGGCGTCATTAAGTTTTCTGCCATGTGAGTAAAAGATGCTATAGATTTCAAATGCACATAGTCGTAGAGGGGGAGGGGGTTAGCACCCTAGTTAGACAGGAGTCCACTTCATTTGGGCAGTTTTATTCTCGAAGGAAAATGGAATTTGCTGAAGACTTCCTAAGGTTGCACACCAGGAGTGTAGTGCTGGGTGGGGGTTCAGGGGGCTCGGCCCCCTTGTTAAAATATGGAAGATGTTGGGGGTGCAGCCCCTACTGTAAATGTCAAGTTATTGAACATTTTTCTTAAGTTTTTCTACTTTGTCCGGAGTTCGCAAACTCATTTACAGGTTTGTTCACAATACCAGGCCTGTACCGATGTAGTGCCAACCTTCCAGGCAAGTATTCTCATGGCCAATCAAGGAAATTTTCAATTTCTATCAACAAATTTGTGCCAGTTTATTGTCACGAAAGAGCACGTTTTGAGGGTGCTATACTCCCTGAAAACTTTCCGTCCGGAAATCATGCCATTTATCAGCAAACACTATGACGTTTTGGAAAGCACTGTGACTTTCAGGGGGCAATAATGAATGAATATGAATGAATGTTTCATTAGCAAGCCCTACGAGTTTCTGAAAATTTTGCAACGTGTCGGTAGATGGTCCTTAGCTAGTATCGTACCTACTTTAGATGTGCAATGATGGGATGATTTTGTGCATATTTAAAGACTTAAACTATGCAGTTTCATTTAGGGAGCTTTTTGAAATTAATAACGTTTCATTTCATTATTCTCTTTTGAAACAATAATTTTCCTGCAAGTTACTAAAATATCATTTTCTCTTGTTTACATAATTAATCTATAGTAAAGTCACAATATAAATCCCAACAAAACACATCAAATGCACCAAATGTTCCTCTCTGTTTTAGCACCACCGTACTGCTGAAAAGGCTGTCAGTCACATTTATAGCCAAAGTGAAGAGCGTTATTGATGTTCTTTGTCCCCAAGCCCCCTTTTTTCTTCCGCTGTTCACTTATTTACAAATAAGTGTAGCTGTTGTGTTCATCTTGTCAGCAAACTTTCATTTTTTAAATCCATTCAATTTTGCCCCCACCCCTACCATTTTGGCAGCCAACAAGGTAAGCCCTACACTCCCTAGAAAAGACTATGGAAAGGACCTGCATGCTACAAAGTAATGCCTTACCTGGTACAAAGTTAGTGTTTGGTGCAATATCAAAGAATGAAATGGAGCTATTTTACATAATTCTACAGGCATGCCCTTTTAAGGGAATGGTCTCTAAAAGGTTATTTTGAGCCCCCCTTGTTAAAAATTTAGCAATATACCACTGCTGCACACATCTATTTAAGATAACCTTATGTTTTACTGAGCCTTCATATTCTTAGAATTTCAATATTTCAGTCCTATTGGGCAGTGGCAAAGCTAGACGAAAGTTGATGGTCATGCTCATCAGGAACGTAGCAACCAGGGAATGTGGGGGTGTAAGACCCCCAAATTTTAGGACTTGAGAAAAGCCAGGTAAAATTGGGTCATTAAATTGTCAGAATTAAGTGATTTTTAAAGAGTTGAAGGTTACATCACTCTTGTACAATAGTTGAAAAAACATATAGTTAAAGGAATTATTTGTAATATGTGCAAGGTCCTTTATCAAAATAGCATTTTCCAGCCACTGAGAACCTTTATTTTGGAAATTTTTTCTCTGTGCTAAACCATGGAGTGCTCTATAGTAGACACTGGGTACAAGAGAATGTCTATTATATTGAAAATTTTTGAAAGATATGCTTGCCCTCCTTTCAATAACATATGTAAATGGACAAAGAACATTGGACGGAATAGTAATCTGTAACAATTGAGCAGCTTACTAACCAGGTAAGTTCTACCTTGCATCCCCCAAACAAAGGTCTCACAATGTCCCTGGTGCTCATAGCTAACCTTCAGACACTACAAATGTTTTACAAAGGTTGCTCCAATAACCAAGCTTTTGCAATTTGAGAGAATTAATGTTTATTAGAGACAGGAGGGTAATAATGCCACCTGACTAGAAAAGTCTATTTCGAGTAATCAAACTGCATCATTCTTAAATTATTCTCAAATTTTGGTGACTCTGAACCTTGCTATTTATATAGACTTTCTTATAAAAAGTGTCTACAAGAGAAATTGAAATGTCATCTTTTGTCATCTTCAAATCTCATGAGAATGTATGTTATTGATGTATAGAAGAATAGGCACAAAGAGGATCATTGGCCTGGCAATGTTGTAGAATGTTTGTGATGAGACTATGTGAACAGCATTTCAAAAAATATCGAGCCCACTTTCTCCGTCTTTGTTGCAATATGTAAAATTGCTTTACCAAGTTCTCAGGCTCTTCCCTGTTCCTCTTAAGATTCGCAACCAATGGGAGTGTGTTTTCTTTAGCCCCTTGGTATAAATGCTGGCAAGGATAGCTGACATATCTGAAAAGTCATTCCAATAGTACTATAAAACATTGTATTATGAGGAAATTTCTCCAAAGGCAAAATAAATACTATTGAAAATTGCATAGAAGTTTTGCAAGTTGTAAAATGGGATCTAACGTATGATATGAAGAAAAGGAGGCTTATAAGTTAAATGCATGGAGTCACAAGAAGAACCAAAACACATGAATGAGCTCATTTTTCAGAAAAGAAGCAAACAAGTATCTTTTATGTAACAAAAAGACCTGAGTATTCCATAACCTAAAGCAGAAACTGTTAGAAGATCTGTTATATAGAGAGGACCATTTCCATGGAGTATGATTGGCAAAAACATTAAAGATTAGAAAAAGGAATAATTCTAAAAGTGTATACATTAATATAAAGGAACATTAATTGCGATCACATTAATTAAAGGCACATTAATTTAGATTAGTCAGAGAAATTAGGAACAAAATCTAAAGACAAGTTCTTTGTTTTTGAACTCCAATTATTGTATGCATGTATGCATAAAGTGCATATTTATCTTGTATATAAGCTAAGGCAGATTGCTAATCAGAAGTCAGCTTATGAAAATTAAGATAAGATGTCTCAATCCAAGAAATGCAAGAAAAATAGTCCAAAGCCGACTTTCTGGGTAACCAATAGAATGGTGTACAATAATCTCCATTATCCAGAAGCTATTTTATCAAACTAACCATCTAAAATCCAATGTAAAATACCAGCAACAAAGCAACCTTGAAAAACATGATGCTTATACAAAAGCCTAAAGCAATGGGGAGCAATTTGCTATCTAAAAGCCTACCAAGGCAAAGAGAAATATATAACAGCTCACAAGAATGAAAATTTCTACAGTAAGAGTCTACTGCTAAGGTATGAATTATTGTAGTTATATGCCTACCAAGGCAAAAGAGAAATCCATAAAAGCTCACATGAATGAGCATTTGTATTGTATCATCATACTGTTAAAGTATGAATTGTAGTGATTGCATACCTACCAAAGCAAAAGAGAAAGCCATAAAAACTCACACGAATGAGCATTTGTATTGTAACGGTATACTGTTAATGTGTGAATTATATTAATTGCATACCTACCAAGGCAAAAGAGAAATCCATAAAAGCTCACATGAATGAGCATTTGTACTGTAACATTATACTGTTAATGTGTGAATTATAGTAATTGCATACATATGAAGACAGAAGAGAAATCCATAAAAGTTCACAAGAATGAACATTTGTACAGTAGCAGCATACTGTTGATGTATGAATTATAGTATTTGCATGCCAATTGCAAGAAAGAAAAGAAAGTTAAGTCTTCTTGGCTTCTCCACAAATTTCTGAACTATTCTGTCATGAAGAATATTTTTATCTTTAACCTTTTATGACATCTTTGTACATTGATATTCTACACCCAAGATGTTCTTGTCTCATTTTATTGCATAGATTTGTTTTCACTCTCTTTAGACCGGAAAATAATCTCTCTACCGATGCACTGGAGATGGAAATTACAGAATTTAGCTTCAATAACTTGATAGCTTCTGGTACACATTTATAAATATATTGCAATATTTCCAGAGGGCTGTCTTTGTGAAATTAGGGTCATTGTAAATAAAGAGAAGCTGATGGAATATGGAAAAGGGGACCATACTGACACTTTAAGGATTGGAGCATATCTGGTGGCAATCCTTTTCTCCATTGTTTGAAAATGCAAGGATTCACCAGATCCAAGAAAGTAAAGTTCTTACAGTCTAGAAACATCTCAGACAGCATAGACAGAATGTCATCAACAAGTTGAAAATATAGACTTTTGTAGTTATGTCTTTTGTCTGCATTGCAAGATGGTTCCCCAACTAAAGAGACTGTTGATTGGAAGGAATGATGATACTCACTGTCAGTGTGCAAATCAGACAGAATGTTACCAAAAGCAGATATTTTCTGACAATCATAACTGAAATCTGTATTTCGATTTTGAAGAACCATGTAAAGAAGTGATGACTGTTCCAAAATCTTAGTAAAAACATGAACTAGAAAACAAAACAAAGAGCTATTCATGAAATGGTATAAGCCACTAGCTTGTGATATGGAGGCATCATCCCAGCCTTGTGGGTTCTCAATAGTCCTTTCAAGTAAGTCATAAAGAACACTGATGGTATGTGAATGACAGTACCACCTAGTTTCTCCAGGCTTAGGTATATAAATTCCATTTGAATGCAACAAATCCTTCCTTCTAGGACTGTTAGTAGCAAATTTGCTAAAAGCAGCCACATTTGCAAAGAAGACTCTAAGCAAGGGGGTAGAAGAGGCAGACTGACATAGAACTAAAATTTAAGCGGTGAGCTGCACAATGAAAGAGGTAAGCAAAGGGATAAGCTTCCCTAATAAAGGTTTTGACACCATAAATGTGTCCAGACATTATAGAAGCCCCATCATAGGACTGCATGATCAATTTATTGAGAATAGAATCCCCATAATGTGTAAAACCATCTTTGACAATTGAATTGATGGCAGGAGCAGTTCTATCTGAACTCACATTATAAAATTTCAAAAATATCTCAACAACATCATCCTTTTTATCAAGCCTAATAATAGCACTAAGCTGCTCCTTAGTTGACACGTCTGTAGTCTCGTCAACTTGCACAATCAGAAAAGTGCACTGTTGTACTTCTTCCTCAATTTGATCTTGAATGACAGAGTCTATGCATTCAATCAGATCATTCTGCGTGCCACCTGAAACACCAGTAAAAACTCCAACATTAGCCCTTTCTGATCCGGCAGCCTTACCATGCAGATGACGTTCATAGACAGTATCAAATTTTGCAAAACTGTCCAAAAGTTCCCCATAGTTTCCAGGGCCTATGGGCGGAAATTTGTTATGGGGCCTCTTATGTGCTCATATTTGATTTTCAGGGACATACATTGATGACATTTGGAGGGGGGGGGGTTAAAGAGCTCAAATTTGTTTAGTGACAAAGGTCAACTATCACATTGTATGAAGTTCTAAACTTTGATGAAAATTCATTATTGTTTACTACTAAACATTAATTATGAAGATACATAATTACAAAGCATGCCTGTAGGCAGCTGAACAGGACTGGAGGCGGTATGTCTTTAGAAATCAAATTCAAGGTTAGAAAATCTTGCATTTCACAAATCTTTACCAATAGATTGCATTCCAATATAACCTGTCATAGTTATGATGCTTAGCAATGGGTGTTGGGGGGTTTACCCCTAGAAAAGTTTTGAGGTAGTGCTCTTTTAATATGGCTGAAAATGCCCTGTTACAAAATGGAGTGTTCTTGTTTGCATCACTTTACATCATGCTGAGAAGAAGAACCAGGGCATTATTGGATGGTTTTTCACTGGTAGGGCATTTGAGAGAAGGGCACCTTAAATAAATACAGAATCAACTGATTAACAGGCTTTCTAAAGTAATTTTAAAATATAGCTATAGAATTGAGAACAAAAAACCAATTAGTAGTTTATAACTACAAGAAAATCTTGCATTCCTATTTTACATATATCTTGTGAATCAAAATCTTTTTCTCAGAATGCCAAAATCAAGATTCTATATTTTGTGTATCTTCCAAGCACTTGGGACCTATGCTTCATGAAAATAACACTGAAAAAATTCTTGCTTATTACATTTTGAAATTTTCACTATCATGTGATGATTCTTGACTGAGAAAAACATCAAGAGTGCAATTTGTTTATGAACTTGAATATGAATATGTCATAAGCAATTTTCATAGAAAATGGAAAATTATTGTACATTATGGCCCTAGAAGATAGAAATTGTTTTAGTTGCTGTAAAGTACATATGACCATGGTTTAATAAAAATAGCTTTGGTTAAAATGGCATAATTTTGTGGTTTTAAAGCCTCATTTCTATACTTAAGTAGAATGTCATATTCTATGAAACAAAATTTGAGTGGTTCTGGTGAAATCCACATCAGATTAATGTTCAAAAACTGATAATTTTTGATGAGTTAATGAATTGATCTTTGTACTGTTTAAAAGGGGTCCAATTTTGTCAATTTCCATGCCCCAGCCCACTGTGTACACTCCCATTGGTATGGACCTGACAAAGATGTCTGTCTGTCTTTCTAGTTCCCAATCTGCTTTTTTCAGATGAAATACAGAGTGTTTGATGAAAAATGAAATTTCAGCTGAAAAGCTAATTGGCATTTCAAGTGTCACCAAAGAAAGTTTGGTATTGTTCAAACTCTGATAGAAGCCATTGATTGAAGTAGGGATATGTTGACTCCTCATTGAGTCATCACATTTTATGTCATTAGGCAATGACTGTAGATCTTTTCCCACTTCTTCTGCATCCACCAAGAAGTACTTACTTAGTACTTAGTCCTTCCCGCGCAGGCTTGCGCATTGGGCAAACTTAATTCTCCACTGGTCTCTATACGGTGGGTCGGAAGACGAAGGATATGTCCAGCTAGTTGCATCCTCTTTTCAGTGACAATATCCTGAAGCCGACGACTCCGGGCCATATTGAGAACATTCTCATTGGTGACATGATCCAGGTAGGAAATTTTGAGAATTTTGCGTAGGCAGCGCTGGTGAAAAACATCAAGACGCTTTGATATTACTGCAGTTTTCTTCCAGGTCTCACTTGCGTAGAGTGCTGTTGGTAACACTATGGTGTTATATAGCTGCATCTTAATTCTTTGGTCAATACTAGAGGTGTTCCAGATCCTACCCATTTGTCTAAATATAGCTGCAGCCTTGCCAATGCGCACTTTGACGTCAACATCTGCTCCCCCATCACTTGTAATGACACTGCCAAGATATGCAAAGGATTGAACTTCTTCAACTGGGTGGTTGTCGATACATATTGGAGCTACATTCTGTGCACTTGATCTAACCTGGATGGTCTTAGTTTTCTCTTGGCTTATACGTAGTCCAACTTTAGAGGCAACATCATGCAGATTATTTGTCATACGCTGGAGATCAACTCTGTTGTTGGCCAGCAGCGCTATATCGTCAGCAAAGTCAAGATCCGCAAGACATTGGCCTTGTGCCCAAGCCATGCCGTGTGCAGCACCATCTATCGCCTTACGCATGATGTAAGTCTATTACCAGAAGAAAATGAAGTGGTGATAGGACACATCCCTGTCGCACACCAGTTTCAATCCCATAATCGGTGTGCCCTTCCTGAGTTTTAACATAGCAACTGCTGTTGTGATAGATGTTCTTAATGATGTTAATATACTTAGCGGGAATACCATATAGCTCAGCAATTTTCCACAGGGAATCACGATGCACGGAATCGAACGCTTTCTTAAAATCTATAAAGTTAATTTCAAGTTGTTGAAATTCATAACATTGCTCTATGATGTTTCTTAAAGCGAAGATTTGCTCACAGCACAAGCGCCCTTTCCTAAAACCAGCTTGTTGTTCCCTCAGCCTGTCATCTATCGCGTCTTTTACTCTGTCAAGCATCAGAATGCTAAGCACTTTACCTGGGATGGAAAGTAACGTGACACCTCTCCAATTATTACAGTTCGCTATATTCCCCTTCTTTGGTATTTTCACTATTACTCCATTTCTCCAATCTGATGGTACATGTTCTTCTTGCCAGCACGAGTTCAATAACTTCCCCAATGTGTGTATAACCGCCTTTCCACCATACTTGAGGATCTCCGCTGTTATCTGGTCTTCGCCTGCTGCCTTGCTATTCTTCAATTTCATGATGGCACGACCAATCTCAGCACTATTAAAATCGTCCATGGAGACGTCTAATAGTTGTTGCGGCACTTCTTGGTCTAAGTTAATCAATGTAGTGGGACTTGGCTGATTTAGAACTTCTCTGAAATGCTCTATCCACCTCTGATTCTGCTGTTCTGTTGTAGTGAGGGTGTTGCCATTTTTGTCTTGAATGGGCACTGACTGACACTTGTGCCTACCCGTTAAGTCCTTGACAAGTCTGTATAGAGTTTTGGAATCGTTCCGAGACGCCGCCTCTTGTGCTTCTGCTCCTTTCTTCCGAAACCACTCATCTTTGTCCTTTCTACAACTTCGTTTCACTGCCTTGTCAATATCACAATATTGCTGGCAAAGTATTTCAAGCTGCTCGTCTGTTTGCGCTTGCTGCTGTGTTGCTTTGACCTTTTTTCGTTCATCTATTAAAGTCCACATTGCTTCCTGGATCCACATTTCCTTCTTTGAACCTCTCCTCCTCCCAAGATGTTCATTTGCTACAATTGTCATTGCCTCTTTAAAGATAGTCCATTGCTCCTCGCAATCTTTAGCTTGGAGTAGTGGGAGAAACCTGTTGCTGAGAGCTTCTGTATACTGCTGTGCTAGGTTTTTGTCCTTTAGTTTTTCTACTGCAAATGGCCTTATAGTTTGGGGCTTTTGGATTTTCTTTAGCTTCAGGTGCACGGTCCCACGGACCAGGTGGTGATCTGACCCGACATCTGCACCATGACAAACCCTTACATCATTCAACGAGCTTTTCCAACATTTACTAATTCATATATAATCAATTTCGTTTTCTACTTGTCCACCAGGTGATCTCCATGTCTTTTTATGGATCTTCTTGTGAGAGAAGTAAGTATTTCCAATGCATAAGCCATTGATGTTACATAGCATTATCATTCATTCTCCATTGTCATTTGTTGCATTAGCAGATCCGTAAGGACCAACCACAGTTTCTATACCACACCTGTCACTGCTGATTTGCGCATTAAAGTCACCCATAAGCACCACTATGTCGTGGCTTGGAATGTTACTTAGCACTTCCTGGCAATGTTGGTAGAATTCATCCTTGTCGTCTTCGCTTGCATCTTCAGTAGGAGCGTATACTGTTACAACAGTTGTCTTGCTGTGCCTAGATTTGAATCTTGCTGTAATAATACGGCTATTAAATGGTTTCCAACCAATTAATGCGTTTGCAGCCTCTTTGTTGAGCATTATACCAACGCCTCTACGATGTTCCTCCTCTGCACCAGAATACAATAATGTCGTTCCATCGCTTTGGATTTTACCGCTACCAGTCCACCTAGTTTCCGTCAAACCTAAAATGTATAGCTTGTACCTTGTACTTCAGGAACTTCCTGCATACTTGCGCCATTTTTCCTGTTTGAAAGAGTGTCCCCGCATTCCATGTTGCAAGTTTGGTAGGTTGAGTAGCACTAAACGTACAGTTCTTTATCGAACGTTGAGCTCCCTTTTGGGTTTGACCCAACATTGTCATACAATGGGGCAAACTTTCCGTTTTATGCTGGTTATGTAGAGAATATTTCCACCAAGAAGGGATTCCCGAATAGCATGATTTTCTCTTACTAGAAACAAATTCTTAGAAAACATCGGCTGACTTTACGGTCATTTGCAAATGTTTCTTTATAGTGAAGTTAACGTCCTTTGGAGTTCACACTTAATATTAGAAACTTTTGTGTACAGCAGAGGTCTAAAGCTTGCGGCCCTCAGAGCAAAATTCTCACCTGAAATAAAATTTAGCACTTGAGTGGCCCGTAGGAAAAGTGATTATCGAAAGGACCTCTCAGCCAGCTTCTAAATCGTCCCTTGTCAGGGATAGGTTTAGACACACTAGTCTCATGCACTCCACACCTGCTAGACACCAGTCGGTATTTCATAATAATAAAGATATGTTAAGGATATTTGAAAAAAAATTTTGAAAAGTACTCAATGCAACCTCTGGACCGTCGTGAAGGGGTGCTTGAGGACTTAACACCCCCTGCAAAAAGCCCTTTCGGCGAGTTTTACCTCTTATTGCTAATTTTTACAGCATTAGAACGGTTTTTTCCATTAATTAATAGTTAAATGTGCAATGACTTATTTAGTTGAATGTGAGGGGGGACTGGTTTTTTGAAAATGCTAACTTTTTCGCGCCTTTCCAATACTTTCTTGGTGTGGAAAAGGCATTGTTCATGCTGGTAGCCAAAGTAAAGGGCGTGGATTTTGCTGTGCCTCCAAGCCTCCTCTCCTTCCTCTTTTCCCCAATAATACCATTCTTTACAATCAAGTGTAGCTGCTATATCCTTTCTGTTGGAAAAGTTTGAGCTCGCGCTCATCCCCCAGAGGCTATCCCTTCGTGACGGCCCTGTGCAGCCTGCTTGCACCCAGGAACTACCTCGAGTGACCCCCTGATAAACTGAACTTGATACTTGATCTTTACTTTGAACAGTGTTCTGAGATTGGTTTTCGACGTAGGGCCCTGAGTTTAGCGACTGCCTAGGTTACCAGTGTTACATGTTATTTTATTTTTTTGCCTCAGTAGGAAGTTGTTACGCCAGTAGACCAGCTGCCATTTGCTTTTTGTTGAGGGTTCGTTCTTCACCGGTGTATGGGGGACTTCATTCTCTCACATAACATCAACGTATCAATGTAAATGAAAACTGCATATTCTGTTTATCTCCTTTTGAAAAAGCTCATTTTCCACCTTGTCTAAAATCTGTACTCACTATTTGGCACTTCTTGGCTCTTTCCGTTTCTGATGAATTTTGGTAAGCGTTTCATTGCTTAAGTTTGAGTTTGTTTTGGAAGAGTGTCATCACAATGAAAGACAGCTTGCAAATCGTTTGGAGTACACTGCAGATTTCTGAATGCAAATACTGACCTAGATCTTTCTAAGCAACCACCATTTCTGATGCATTTCAGATGGATGGTACAGTTGAAGTACTTGTCTTTCACTCTATTTTGCTGACGTGTGACAACAGTTTGGCAGGAAATCGTGTAGAAATTTTGAAGTCAGCATTGTACGTTGAAGAAATTCCACAAAATGCTTTCCAAATCATGAAACATGTTTATAACGATCTATGTTGAATGTTTCGATCTTGGGTAATTGTCGCGAATTTTCATTCATCCTTTTTCATTTATTTTCTCAATTTTTAATTTTTCATAAGAAAAGTGGAAACCATTTTGATTTGAGAGTTTAATCTTCAGTTAGGAATAATGTTCTACTGTACTGTACGTTCGTCAGACCAGCTGATTCATTTTTTGAGCCCTGTTTTGACACTTGAGTTATCCTAATCACGTCTTCTAGTTCTTTTTGCTCGGAGTTTGTTTAGTGACTCTAAGGCAATACAATTTCCCTTAATTGTGGTATTCGTCCTGTGTGTACTCTTTTGTCACGATGAACTCAAAAGTTTAGATTTATGTTTTGAACTACTGCAATACACTTTTTTTATAAGAAAAAGTTTCATAAGAAAATCAGGCTCAAATGGTCAAAATCTTAAGAAAATCTTAAGAAAATCACGACGCTCAATTTCCAAAATTTAGTGTTTTTATTGGCCAAAAATTGATATTTCGTCATTATTGCATTCAAAATGTTACAGATGGAATGTAAATTCGAGTATACAATATTAATAGCGAAAGTGTTTTAATGCCATTTTAGCCAAGTTATTTCAATAAAAGTTAAGAAAAATGTAAGGAAATCTCAGGCCCAATTGTGGGAAACGTTAGGAAAATTGAGGCTCAGGCAAAATGATGGCTTTCTTATAAAAAAACGTGTAGTCCTATTGATATTATTCTGTATGAAAATGGCGTTTGGGTTTTATTTTCTGCAAGAAAGGTATGATTTATGTCAGAATGGTTTACCAGCTGCAGGTCAAGGGTCTTTGTTCCCAAGCTCTTGTAATAAATCATGCCTTGACTAGCTGTTGGGGATAGCCCATTTGTGCTTACATTGCAACAAGCGAATTCAGCATTTTTTGCCATTTTGAATATACAATAGCATGTTCATACAGTGTTACTGGCACCAACACCAAGCTTTGCTTTTATTGTCTCTTTGTTCACAATTTTTCTATGTAATAATGCTCTCATGAGGTATCATAGCATGGACATTGATATTCAAATGAAAACTCAATAAGTTGCTGTCAGTATCTCATTGGTATCCTTTATGATAAGCTTTATCTCAGTGTTTAGATAGATCAACATTGGTTTAAATTGCTCTCCTCTCTTATTTTGCAGAACAACAAACTTCAAGCGATCGAGATTTCACTATTGCTAATGACTCTTCGAGTCAAGAGATTCCTATGAAAGCTGACAGCTGTTCTCATTCAAGCCAGAGCCCTGACCTCCCTGAAAAACCATCTTCAAATGGAGTTGCTGAAAATGTCGCAGATGATAAGGTCATAGAAAGTGCTAACAAAGTTGACTCCATCCCCAGTTCAAAACAGAGTGCTTGTGAAGTGATATCTTCGAATGAAACTACCAGTAATGTTGCTGATAGTAGCGCTAATGAAGTCACAAAGAAAGATGATTCGAGTCCCACTTCAAGACAAGATGTTGGTTATACCAAAGAGCTACAAATTCACTTCCATGCTTTACTTGACCCAGCCTTTGGAAGTTCAGAGCACATGTGCATCATTTTGGGACCACCCATTGGAAGTTGGGCGGATGGACCATTCATCAACCTTGAATGTGTAGGGTATGCAGAGCTTGTCTGTTGTAAATATTAATGCTAGAATCTTTGATACCATATGAAAATCTGTGAAATTATTTGCCCTTCAAGAACTTTGTATAAATTTAAAAAGTAAAAGATCTCAGCAGATAGACTTTCGAACAAAAAACATTGGTCAAAATACATTTGGACATAGCTTAGGCAGTTCAAGGACATATACTATTGAAGGAATGTTGACTAATCTTTCCTATGATGAAGCGAACATAATGACGGGTTGTTGATTCACACCTGTTCATTTTTGATGAACTCTTAAGAAGCTTCACTGACATTTTCAGTGCTGAAAGTGTGATTTGAAAACTGCCAGTGATGAACTGACTCAAAGTCTTAAATCTTAGTTTGTTTTATAAAAATATATGCATTGAAACGCTCTCTATCTTTGTTAACCTCCAAGGTGAAAATTTCCAAAATTTGTTGAAACTAAACTATCTCTGGTCTTCTGTTTGGTCTGATTTATGAATAGATATTTTCAACCTTGCAATACCCTTCGTGCTTGAAAAACTTTATCGAAATGGGGACATGCTACCTCATCAGATTGTCATTTTTGCCTAAAGCCAGAATCTCTTCTTCACGTTGTATCAACAACTACCTTAACGAAGGTTGATACACATTGTGATATGAATACGTTCTGTACTTTATTGTGTCGTCGCTACAAGGAATCAAAGGCGCAAAATTCTGCGCCGATCTTTCAGGCTTCAAGCCCGGTTTCAATATAACTTTCAATGTAAAATTTTGAAAAGGGATGCTCTAGGTGCAATGTTTTAAGGCAGGTGCAGCCTAGTTGCAGCCGCACCATATTTTTGCACATGGAGACATGATAATTTAGTCTAATTATGATATAATATAACTAATGTAGCTGTGAGGAAATTCATCATAGCAATACATTACAAAGCATAGGAAGCAAGGTCAATGGACTTTGAAAAGTATGATCAATACATAAGATTGTTGAAGAGGGGCTGAGCCAGAGGTGTAACGCACGGTGTGCATCTTTAAGCATGAAACTAAGGGCCCCCAAACTACTTGGCCCCGAAGGGGGGCCCCCGCGAAATTTTGTGAAAAGTTGTTTTGGGATGTAAGCGTTTCTTAAAAGATTCACAATATCATTAAAGTGGGCGTAAGACTTGTTTTGATTTGTCATTAGTATCACATAATATTGATGTAACTACATAGCCACATAACTACATAATATTGATGGAAGATATAACACGTCAATAAGGTTTCCTTCTAATGGAGGCCCAGATCCGTTATAAAGCTTAGCACCTAATTTCAGAGAATATCACAGCTATGATTGATTTCCTAAACGACGCAGTTTGAAAATGCTTGTCTATGTACACATATTTTCAAATCATCCATTAGTGCTCTTGCTTTCATTTCAAAATGTCTTCTAATCGAAAGCGTGTTTATGAATCTGGAGCGAGAAAAAGGGCAGAAAAGAAACGTAAGATAGAAGGTGCTGCAGCAAATACAAAGTCAATTTCTCTGTTTTTTGAAAAAGCAAAGACCAAGACCTACCAAGCTCAAGTCTCCCTCAGCAGGGGAAAATGTGGAAGAAGATGTCACGAGTTCTGTCCCTGATGAGTCTTATGAAACTCCTGACGAGAACGACGAAAATTGGAGTCAAATTATTACTCCAGCAACGCCGTGCCAGTTTGATCTTTCCAAGTCTTTTCTAACTGATCGTGGTCATTTTTGTGAAGATCTCCACGATGCAGATCTTAAAAAAATGATTTTACAGTATGGGCCATGTCGACCAGGTGGTTCATTCGAATACATAAACGAAGATGGGCCTGTCTCTTGAAATTTTGGTGCGTGGTATTATAATAGGCACGTTAAAGGCATTTAAATTCCGAGGCTATGGCTCTGTTATTCAATGGAACTGAAGAAACCTTACTGTGAAGTTTGTTCGTTATTCGCTGATCGCTTTTTGCATAATTACTGAAGCCAGCGAGGCTAGATCAATGGTGTTGATGGTACTGGTCGCAACTTGCTGGGAAAGATAAAACGACACGAGAATACACACATGCACGTTCAAACCGCGTCTGTATACGCTGCATGGAGAGCCGGAAAAAAACTTTGATGAAAATAATGAAGAACAGATAAGAAAGAACTCTTGCTTTTGGGTTAAAGTTCTCCATCGCATAGTGAAAATAATCTTGACTTTGGCTTCACTATCATTAGCTGTCAGGGGTCACAAAGAGAATATAAAGGATGGGTATTGTTAAGGAGGAAATTTTCTTGGTATGGTTGCTTTGTTAGCTGAATATGATGAAGTTTTGGCTGAAGTTATATCATTTCCTGCTCGAACAACAAAGTATTTGAGTGCAGCTATTCAGAACAATTTGATTGAGTTGCTTGCAAGATCAGTGAGATCATCCCTAGTTGGAAAGATTAATGCATCCCCATTTTGGTCAATAATTCTTGATTCGACTAGTGACATAAGTTGAGTCGATCAGCTTAGTGTAGTAGTACCCTGGGTTGAGATTGTTGATGACAAATGCTCTGTTGTGGAAAGTTTTATGGGGTTTGTTAAGATTATCAGTCCAGATGCAAAAGGTATTGCTTTGACAGCAAGAACCTTTATAGAATGTCTTGGAATCGACTTTCATAGAATCAGAGGGCAAGGATATTACGGTGCTAGTGTAATGAGTGGAGTTCATACCGGGGTGCAAACCTTGATTAAAGAAATGGTTTGATTCCCTGTACCATTTGTGCACCGTGGCTGCCATAACCTGAACCTTGTCATTAACGGTGCTGTAGACTCTGTTGTGAACAATCGGAACTTCTTTGATGTGCTCGGAGAAATGTTAAGTTTTTTCGGACAATCTTTGAACAGGTGAGAGAAGCTGAGAGTTCAAGCTGACCGAGGTTCTCTTACACTTAAGAAACTATGCAAAACTAGATGGTCTTCGAGAGTTGATGCTGTTCGTGCTGTAAGAGGTCCGTATCCCCACATAATGAAGGTTTTGATTCGCTTAATTCTCACGTCAGAAAAGAAAAAGGAAAGGGGTGATGCGAAAAGCCTCAAAGAAAAGATGGATAGTTTTGAATTTATTCTGTTTGTAGTCATGTGGGAAAGAATTCTGCGTGCCATGAATCCTACGTCAAAAGAATCACAGTCGCCTAAATTGGATCTTTCAGTTGCATCTAGACTTATGAATTGCTCAATTTTAGACATAGAGCTACTTCGGAACTCTTGTGAGTCAGTGAAGATGGCAGCTTCTGCACTTGCAGGTTCTTGGTGCTCATCACTTGAATTTACCCAGAATAGAAATCGCAAGCAAAGTCAAGCGTTTCTTTGATGAATTGTCTCGCGATGATTCCATAAGTGACCCTGAAAGATGTTTCAAAGTGAATGTTTTTTACAAAGCAGTCGATACCGCTCTTATGCATCTTCAAATGCGATTTATCGTGCAAAGTCTAGTAACAAATCGTTTCAAGTTTCTCTACCCCAAATCATTGGCAAAGTTGTCTGAACTGGTGATTGCTGCAAAAGCTTCAATTGCAGCATATCCAGATGATTTTACGGAAAATGTGGAAACCGAATTGACATCATTTGCAAATGAGTTTAAGAAAGAAATTGCAGACAAAACATCAGTCTTGGAAATTGTCAGTTTAATGCTGGAAAGCAGAGTGAGTTCATCTTTTCCAGAAGCATACAAGTTACTTGTTCTGTTTGTAACAATTCCGGTTACTGTTGCCACAGCTGAGAGATCATTTTCCAAACTTAAATTGATCAAAACTTACTTGAGATCAAAGATATCTCAAGAAAGACTCGATAACTTGGCAATACTGTCTGTAGAAAATGTGGAAGCCAAAGCAATTGACAAGGCTGAACTCGTTCAACGATTCGCAAATGTCAATGCTCGGAGACATAAAAGAATTGGCTTGTAAGACTGAAATTACATCTTTTTACGTTAAAGCTTCAAATAACTTTGTATTCATGACGTTTTTTAAACATTTGTGAACAAGCTATCCCAGAACTTTACAGAAATTGTATTGATTACGTTTACGGTTTGATTAACTGTATAAAGCTTGACTCTAACAAGTATAGTAACCTGATTTTATATTTTAATAATTGTTTTGTTGATGTTAGTTGATGTTGTTTAGAAGTTGTATATCGCTGTAAAAAATTTACGCAGTTAAGGCAATCTCAGCCTGTAAACGTGATTTGCAAAAAAATAGGGGCCCCGAACCACTACTTTGACTAAGGGCCCCACACTGCTCCGTTACGCCACTGGGCTGAGCCCCCAAAAGTTAACAAGAATTTTAACTAGGAGCCCCCTAGACATCACCCTTGGGTACTGCATAGCCGATCGGCAACTAGCCAGTTTTAAGTGGAACTATTTCAAATAGACCAGTGTTCTCAACCGGAGTCCACATGGACCTCAGAGATCCATGAAATATTCCTGGGGGTCCACGTTGATATTATGGTGGTCCATGACGCAATCTCACTGCATAACATGTTTTTAGCTGCTAACAAAGTCTTTCCTTTGTAA
>WIPJ01000937.1:46494-68866 GCA_018155075.1 Cassiopea andromeda
TATATATATATATATATATATATATATATATATATATACATGCATATATATGTATATTATTATTATAAAAGTAATCCAAGGAAAAGCGCCCCCTAGCTATCAATGTACTTCTACATTACTGCCCAAACACTATTTGAAAAGTGTAATCTACTTACCTTTTCAAGCATGAAATGAAAACCCACCTGTTGAGCCAATTAATAAAACCAATACAGAAATAAGATAGCGCGTAACATGATCTCCTGGTAGATCGAATCGGATCTGAATTCTTTTTGTAGCTATTTGAGAAGTTATCAAGGCCCCATAGAGTTACGAACGAAAAAGTAGCCATTAATCAACGAAAAATCGTATGTCTATTAGAAAACACCCAATTGCTGCTATTTGTAGCATCAAAAATCAGACCCCATACGTATCCCTGACCGCTCTGGGGACAAAGCTAATATACTCAATATGTGTCTTTCATCGAACCCAGACATTTACTCTTACCCTATTCTAGATTCTCCTCTTGGTACCTTTGACCACTGCCTTATCACTTTACAGCATAACTTTGTCTCCCACCAGGAAAGACCTTCCTCTTCTCAAAAAGTTTTCCACTATAGTAAAGCTGACTGAGACTCTCTGCGACACTTTTTCGCTGCTTATCCCTGGTATTCTGACTTGTCTAACGATCCTTCCTCTTTTGCCACCTTCATCACTAACGCAATTCAACTTGGTATGGATCTTTTTATTCCATCTTCCTATAAACCTGGCAAAAAGTCTTCTCCAACGTGGTTCAATGCACAATGTGCAAAAGCTGTCAAACATAAAAATCACCGCTTGAAACAATGGAAATTACACCAAACTCCGCATGCAAGAGCTTTATTTGTACAAGCTTGTAACCTATGCCCCAAAACCATCAATCATGCCAAAACCTCCTGTGTCAAACGCATCAACAATAAAATTGCTTCATGTCAAACAGGATCTCACTCCTTCTGGTCCCTATCCAAAGTTGTCTCACAAAACTTTTGCCATTCTTCTTTTCCATCTCTAAAAACCAAATCTGGCTCATCTTCATGCAATCCTTCCTCTAAAGCTAACCTTTTGGCATCTACCTTTGCCTCCCATTCCAATCTTGATGACCAAGATTCCCTACCTCCTCTCTACCCCACATCCACCATCACAATGTCCCCTATTAAGTTCTCTACACACAATGTCCGGAATGTCCTTCTTCAGCTCTACACCTCCAAATCTAATGGACCTGATGGTATACCTGCTATAGTTCTAAAGTCTTGTGCCCCTGAACTCGCCCCTGTTCTCAGCAAGCTTTTCCAACTTCCCTACAATCTTGGCATTTTCCCTTCCCCTTGGAAACTCGCCCACGTTTTCCCTTTCCCCCAAAAAGGTGAAAAATCTGACCCTTCAAACTATCACCCTATTGCAATCACTTCTCTCATCTCTACGACTATGGAGTCCATTATCACCAAACAACTGTTTGCTTTCCTTGAAACAAGCAACCTTCTTTCTGACCATCAACATGGGTTTCGACAAGCCAGATCTACCGTTGACCAACTAGCCTATGCTGTTCATGCTTGGTCCTCTGCTCTAGAATCCTATAGTGAGAGTAGAGTGATATCTCTTAATATTCTCAAGGCCTTTGATCGCGTCTGGCACAAAGGTCTTCTTGCTAAACTGCCAATGTTTGGTCTTCACCACACCCTCATTAAATGGATTTCTAGCTTTCTGTCTGATAGGTGAATTGCAATGTGGGTCGATGGCTACCTCTCTAAGCTTCATTCTATTAATTCAGGTGTACCTCAGGGCTCTGTTGTTTCTCCTGTTCTGTTCTTCCTCTTCATAAATGACCTTCTTTCCTCTACATCTTCTAGTATTTTCTCCTTTGCCGATGACACTTATTCAAGTTCATCTTTGTCATCCAGTCCACAACACCTTGCCTATTCTAATATTTCACCATATCGTAACACTTCAGCCTCACTTCTCACCAATGACTTGACAAATGCAGAAAAGTGTTGTAGTGACAACCTTGTTAAGTTCAACGAAGAAAAGACAACAGGTTCTCATATCACGTAAACATCACCAAGATTTCCCCCGTGTTTCCATGAATTGCCGTAAACTGGACATTTCATCTTCTTTCACTCCACTTGGTCTTTCTATTTCATTTGATCGCGCTTGTAAACCCCATATCCATTCCAATGCAAAGCATGCATCTCAGAAACTTGGCTTTCTCTCTAGAGCCCATGGTTATTTCTCACCTCAACTATTAGCTATATACAAATCCCAGATTCGTCCTTCTCTGGAGTACTGCTCTCATGTCTGGGGTGGTGCTCCTAACTCTTCTCTCCATCTTCTTGACAGAGCCCAGTCTAAAGCTATCCTTCTCATCAACAATCCAAACCTCACCAATTCTCTACAGTCTCTCTCCCATCGTCGTCTTGTGGCAGATGTTTCCATTTTCTACTGCTATATTCACGGACTTTGCTCTCAGGAAATCAAAATATTATTCCTGGTCCAGTGAAGCGAGTTCGAACCACCAGAAGTTCTACCCATTCACACCCTTTCCAAGTTACACTACCTAATCGACGAACTCTAGCTCACAAATCTTCTTTCATTCCTAGAACTTCTCAACTGTGGAATTCATTGCCACCCACTACTTTCCCTGAATCCTACAATGTGTCATCTTTAAAATGTAACATCAACAAACTTAATCTTGTCTCCCTTTCTACTTAAACTTCCCCTCATTTTCTCAGTTTTCCTATTGTCGGGGCTTTGTTATAGGCCCTACGGCCTTTCCCCGGCATTACCTACTAAAAAAAGGTAGCTTGTTGGTAGAAGAATTTCAAATGGAATATGACCACCTGCCAGATAAACTTTTTAGGCCTACCCTCTCGAATAAGACGCCATGGGGCTTATTCAAAGATTTACGGTATGACTGTCCCTATAAGCATAGGTGATGCCAACATGGACTTACCGGAACGTCAACTTTAGGGGGGCTGTTAATTCTCTGCCCGAAATATCAATACGAGCTGGAGAGCGGGCAGAAAAGTTGCCCGAATTCCCTGTTGTTCTTTTAGAAAATTTACCCAAGTGAAACGGATTTCTGCCCAACTTGGGGGGCTGCATCCCCCCTGCCCTCCCGACTCTTACACTTATGGTAATACCTAGTGAATATTAATATGATTCAGCAGAGAGTCAATTTTATGTTTTGGGAAAGGAAGCCCTATTAATCATTATCACTGTGACTGAATGTGGTTACTAAAATCAATGCAATGTTTGAAGCCATACCAGTGATATTTTCTAGGTTGCAGTCTTACTTTTTGTTTCACTTGTGTTTCATCAACATTTCCATGCATTTATCCTGCTTTCCACGAGATTTGGCTAATGAAATTGAAGTGGATATGATTTATTTGAAGGTGAAAGCATTGGAGGAACTCTTGTTACTGTTGAAATCAAAGATAGAAGGCATTGAAGCAAGTGCCATTGAGAGGTACAATCATGTTACTATATGCCTCTTTCGCTAAATTTCCTTTTTATCTCATTTGCTGTTTTCAAATACCATTTCTCATTGCTATCGAGAGCATAGAATGGTTGCCTTTTTTGTTGATCTCTGATGTCATTGGATTTCATGAAAGAAACATGGTTTTACTTTAGGAGCTGACGATTGCTTAGTTTTATTTGATAGTGTGGTGTGAGGGGCTACCATTCTATGTTTGTTGATAGAAGCTTCTGTTTGATTTTTTACCTTGACTTTTGTCATTTGGCAAAAGAGGATGACCTGTAAAAGAGGATGATTGGGAAAATCTAGATGCATTCCATTCTGGTTATAGTCACTCCACGTATAGTTATACTCTGGATACAATTGTAGTACAATTTTTGATAGAAAAGTGTTTTTTGACCCAGTACTGAAACTTTATTAACTTTTCACGATTCTAGTATCAAATCCTTTTTAAGACTATCTTGACAAAAATTTTTGAGAGCCATTGTTTTGCGCATGCACATCAATGGAAAGGGAGCACGCTCCATGTACACTTGAAATTATAACATGTCTTAGTAAACAACAGAGGTCTACCTCTTCGAGGGTAGCCAATATCACATATATGACATTTAGGACACAGCTAAATGTAATATTAGATATATAAGCAATAAAAAACGTTCTTAAGTTTCAAAAATCCAGTTCTGAAATTTCTGACCACATTCTTATAAGAAGACGAATCAATTTTCCAAGCTTAATGCTGGTCAAGCCCTTGTATACATACTTCCCTTATCACGGTCACTATAAACAGAGTGACTATAGGTCCTTATCACCACTCTGTTCATAGTCACACTGCTTTTATAATCACAGCCTTTTCCTTCCCCAACTAGCAAAATGTCCCTTTTACAGCATTTGATGAGGCAATGGCTGAGTTCTCATAACATTGTTAGAAAAGAGTGCTCTTATTTGCCATACTCAGTTTAGATTTCATTTCTCATTGATGCAAATACAAGTTGATATAGATTTATTAATCTCAGTGAGTGAATTGCCTTAAGATATATCTACACGAGTAGATTCGAAACAGGTTCGCATTATATTTTTCAGCAGAAAAACATTTTATGGTCGTCTTTGATCGTGTAAATGCATTAAAATTTGCTTAAAATTACAACTTACGGTGGCCCACAAATGTCACGGCAAAACTTTCTTTCGGCAAAACTTACTTTCTCGCGGCAAAACCTACTCTCTCATGGCAAAAAATATTTTCTCACAGCAAAACTTCATTTTTCAAAGCAATTTCTCAATGCAAAGGAGAAAGAGTGTTGATATGGCAAACAGTTAAGACATGGTGGCTGACTTTATAGTAAACTGCATTTCCAACGGATTGACACACAAACATACGCTTGTTTCTTCAAAGAGATGATATATGAATTCAAGGCATTTTTAACAATGTGACTACCGGGGAATTTGCCATGATACCTTTCCTCTGTAATATGTCGATGTATTGAAGGAAGAGGGTGGAAAAATTGAACTGTTTTGACTTTCATCATAACTTTATTTGAAATATTTTTCCTGCGTATAACCGATTTCAACACATTTATGCTTTGCATTTGCTTACAAGCTTATTTGCTAGCTGTTTAAAACTTTGAGTATTGGTAGGGGGCGAAGAGAAGTAGGTTGGGTAAATGATTGTTGAGGCAGCGTTAAAGTTCAGTATATATTTTGTGTCTTTCAAAAGTTCGGTAGTATGTTCTTCATAGCTCCATATTGGTTGGGTAACTATAATTTTTGTTGTGGACAAGGTTGGGTAGTAAAAAGAATTACCCAAATGCACAAAAGAGCGCCATTGTAGCCACAACGGAAGAACTCTATACGCTACATAGGGGCATTTTACCTAGAAATTTGCAAGAGGTAGGGAGCATGCTCCCTGTGCCCACAGTTCCAATGCCCGTGCTTTGTGTAAAGGCTAATGAGCACATTAATCTCCTTCCTTCCTAAGGGATTTTCGGGCATTCTAGAATTCGTGATGCCAGCCAAATTTTTTCGCTTTCTCCGTTCGTGTGTGTTCAGGTCTTTGCCAATAATTTTTTTTACGTATAGTTGGTATAAGTTACAATACAGATAATTTTGCTTCAAATTAATATCTATCCAAAGCTGAAGTTACTTGGGTAACTCCGATGTTGTAGTATTGAATGATATCTAATGACCAAGTCCTAGCTTCACCCATAGTAACCATAGTAATTGCAGAGCAACTACAAATTAACATTTAATTTATTGCCGAAGTTATTTCTCTTTCAAACAACACTAGCTGGCATATTGATTGCAGGATGTGCAAACATAAAAGCAGGATATTCTTAGAATTGCTTGAATTAGAAATTAAACAGAGTATCCTCTATCTCCACTACCCCGGTCATTTTCCATATCACATTCTATCCACACTGTCATTCACTTCCGCTACACTCGCTGTTTTAATTCAGACTTTTGATTCTCGAGTCAAGCAATGGCTTACAATGACAATTTTTTCTGGTCATAGATTGGTAGCATAGTGTTCAACTGAGAAAGTAAGATGTCCTGTGAAAAAGTAAGTTCTGCCGTAACGAAGTTTGTTTTGACGTTAGAAGTTGGTTTTGCCGTGACACTTGTGGGCCACCGTACGAACTTTTTGCACTAACATTCTTTTGTGGCCTTCATATTTCTTCAAAGAAGCCGACTTCCAAATCTCAGTGTTCTATTGAAGTTCTATTCAGATACACTAGCTGTTCCCTCCTGACTCGTTTGAATTTTTAGAAATTACTAGAAATCTGAATCACAGGGAGTCTTCAGGCAATGAGAACAGTAGCGATTATGAAGAAACAATCGTTGCTATATGTTCGCTGTAGTAGGAACTGCTCTTAAACGCAAGAGGTTTGTAGGCGAAGAAAATTATAGAAGTGGATGGCAGTGTTGTTTAACTCTAGAAAAGAGAAAGGACTACAGTGTGATCTCGTTGTAATGTATTCAGATATATCGTACCTTCGGATATAACGTACCGTAGTAGCCGGCCCAGCCATTAGGTTCATGCAAACCCTTATAAAAATACTTCGGTAAGGGGCGGTGCCAGCAATCGCTGACTGGGGGAGGGCTTTGGGTGCCACGCCCTAAAATTATTGCGCAATCTGGTTGCCGCAACCATTTCATAATCTTGCTAGAGTTCCCTCTAGTTTATGAGAAGTGTTCCCCCCACTTCTTTAGTTGGTGAGAAGTGAGGGGGGAATGTCCACGTTAGTCCCCTCTTAGCACCTCCACTGACTTTGGTTATAACGTTCTCGGTTATTAGCGTTCTCGTTTTATGGCCCCTCAGGACAAAGTTTTTGGCTTTCGTTCTCTTTAGCATTTTTGGCTTTTGTTCTCTTTAGCATTTTTGGCTTTTGTTCTCTTTCTCCCCCAGCATTCATGGTCAATGACTACAAAGAAAACATATTGTAATGAGCCAAGTTTTCTAAAATTGAAACATATACCTAAACAGGATTGTCACTACTCCTTCAGGAGAATTTTGCATGATTTACCTTTAAATTTCAATGAAAATGCCAGTCATTTCACCTGATTTTCTCTAATATTTTTGTACCCTTCAGTTAAGATTTTATCGATTCTTGCAACAGTAATGGGGTTTGGGAACACTTTAATCTTATTTTGGTAAGTCAAATTTTGGTTTCATAAAACACAGAACTGCAGTTCAATATAGCTGTACAGCGAAACTGATATGGAAAAGGAGAAAATTTAGCAATTGTCACACTCAAGAGGATGTGTGATTGAGTATGGAAAGCCACTGCTTTGAAATGGCATAGTAATCTGAAACTTAAACCTCTGTGATTATCATAGTTTATCAGAAGTCTTTATTTTCCTTTGATTTTTCCTCATTCAACATAAGATTCCATAATTTTTACAGCCACTGCCAACATGAGAAGCAGAGCTTAGTGTAGGGGTGCTTTACAAGTATGTTTTACCCTATTTGTGCAGGGAGTGGTGTTTTGAAAGAGCATATTAAGATAGCTACCTTCATGTCTACTGCGCAAAGCACACCTTGATCTTGTTGATCCATTTGCAAGTTACAAGAATACAAAGTGCCCTCTTCATTGACTATCGTTTAAATAAACAACGTCTTATTTTCAATAATAATGGCTATTTTTCAGGTTGAAATGATAGTTGTAAATTCTGGCATGTTTATGGCCCCCTTTCACACATAGGTATTTGATCTGAGCCCCCCTGAAGGTAAGAAAATTATAGGTGGTCTTTTTTTATCTTTCACATCACCCCTACTATTGAAATAGCAGAGTCAAACGAAAAGCTAATATAGGAATGAAGATTCCTTGCCAGAAACGAGTTTACTAAAATACTACCGCCAGGAACGTATGAAGTAATCTATAAATGGGGGAAGGGCACATGTATTCTGAAGCACCATCACAAGCAAAAACGGGCAACTATGGAAGCTTATATGGGACACTTTACATGCAACTGTTTGCAAATTAGGAGACGCTTGCTCCTATGCCCCACGAGTCTAACGTCCATGTTTTCTGCAATGAAATCAGTTCAGAATGACATTTGAAGTTCTTCATTGAGCTCTTCATCAATTCATAATGAATGGCTCCGTGATAAATAAGTTTGGCCTGCAATTCCATTGATTGTGAATTGCAATGGCACATTTCTGTCATATCTTCTTCCCATGCTGTCAAAAGTTACGAAGAAATCTTCGGATGATTGCTGACAAGGGAACTTGAGAATTTGATTTTCGCGCCAAAACAAAATGTGATGTGACTTCCACTTTGTAATCAAAGGCAGACTGACTTGTGACGTGATGAGGCGATGCACGAGGAGCCCTTCTATTTCTCTTTTCCTAGGTCCCCTTTCCACAAAATCCTACTTTAACAAATATTATACGTTGAAGTGCTTAATAGGTGAAAGTAGTGTATTATTAATAGAATACCATACGTAGAACTGGTTTATCAACATACCTTTGATTTAATTTCAATCTTGCCAACAAAATGGTGTTTCCCACGATCTCAAAAGACCTTAGGAGCGCGATAAGAGAAATTTCTCTGGAACGTCGGTTCCAGCCCAACCAGCATTATTTTTCGGTTCCGTCTCTGCTTGTAATGTCGATAACTTTTGATCTACGCAAGATCGCAAAATTACTTATTCTATAAATGTGAATTGAAACCTTCTGAACATGCTTGCAAAATATTTCTCAATTACTCGAAACTATGTGTTATCAGTTTTTTCGCAAAGAGAGTACACTTTTTCTCCCAAAAACACGCTTCTCGAACGAATTCTCGCAACATAATTGGCTAATTACGAAGAGGATTCCTTGGATGATGATTCCTTTATTAGCCAATCAAGATTTGACGCCTATGCTGTTCTCTTTGCGATTCAGTCACATAAATCTTGGCTACCTTCGCAGTTGCCTTTATTACTATAAAGCGGGGTTACTGCTCACCAGGGTTCTTACTAGTTATGGAAATTGATAATGCCACTTTCCAGGAGTGGAAAGGTTTGGAAAAGGGAGGTTTTTAGGATGGCTATGGAAAAATTTTGGATCTTTCTTTGGGAAAGTCTAAAATATCCTAAAATGGATATAACTTATCGTCGTATTTAACACGGTATATTTTGTGTTTGTTCATCTTATTATTTATGATGTAAAACATAATCCACCAACAAATCATGTAATATAGAATTAACAATACTGTTTTTCTATTTTATGGCGTTTCAAAATGCGAACGAAAATGCGTTTCATAGTTTTGGAAATTTGGCAACTTGACTTTGGAAAAGTTTTTGAATTATTTATAGAGGAGTTTGTACAAACCCTGGGTCACGGTGGGAGCACAGCCTTGTGCTACAGCCCGACATAAATAACTTTTGCAATCACCTATTTGCATTCGTTCTTATATTGATCATTGCAGAAGTGACAGCGTTAGCAACAATGAACTGGCATATAAAACCATTTATCGAGTCAAAAATGCAGAATCCGTTGACATTGCCTGTTCAAAAGCAAACTTTGAAATCGCTCATCATGAAAATTCTAATCAAAGGTGCGCTATTGTAATGTGTTTTGGGTTCCTTTATCTTCAAATTTTGTACAGAAGAAACGTATCTGAGTCTTTTCTCAAGTATTCAGCCTGAAAAAGTAGCAAAAGCGCCTAAAAGGATGTTATTCAATAGAAAGTAGTTGATTATAGTTGTCTTGTCGATATCTGTTTCGTCGCATTTAACGTACTTCGATCAGTTGTTCCCTTGAAGTTCGTTTTATCCGGATTATACTGTATATGATTTTTCTTTTGAAATTCATCTGTATTTATTTTTGCTGCAAATTTCTCATTGACAAAGGAAGATCAGCGTGCCAAATACCTAGAAAATATGTACTGGATGCTGTTTAGTGCATCTGAAAATGAGGTTTGGCAGCTGGCGTTTTTGAAAGTACCCAATAGTCTTTTTCAGATATTCTCCCGATTATTTGATGTTTACTGACTCACGGAACAGACTCCAATGTGTTATGAAATCGACCTCCTCCATCCATTCAAACTCAAACTCATTTTTGACTATCTCTTAACTTTTGTTTTTTAGCATTTCGATGAATTTATGCTCACTTTGTGTTAAGCTTAATTTTGCAATAAATCGGAGAACATATGCGACGAAAGTAAAGTCAGATCTAATTTTATACGACACTACCATGTTAAAATTTGACACAGTCCTACAAACGTTTCGGACCCAATTCCTGGGATCTATCATTAGTGTAAAAGTCAACTGAAGAGATGGGAATAGTTATGGAAAAATAAATGATGAGCAAAATCAACAAGACGAACCTTGGGAAAACTTAGATCACGAATAAATCAAGAGTTGAGTCCATGAGACATGGAAACCATGAAACCCATGCTCAAATCAAGAGGTAAATAAAGTAGAAGTTCAAAAAAGCGTGAGCTGAATAGAGGACGTTTGGGAACTTGAGGTGGGACGATCTTTAAGGATGAGAGGGCTCTCATGAATTAAAAGATCTACGCTGTAACTAGTGTGCTTCATGGGATACAAGGTGACCAAAGAGGAATGGTTGTAAACAGCGGAAGAGTATTTTTGATCTTATTACGTGTTTTTGTAACTTCTATGTGCTTTCTGCAGCGTATGGCTGGGTTACGTGAAGTGTTCCCGTAGTACCGAGCATTACAGCTCGGACACTTATAACAGTAAACTACAGAGGAACATAGGAGTGCAGGAATGGAGTCCTTCAAGGGGAAAAAATTAGAAATACGTTTAGGAGTAGAGAAAACAACTCGCAATTTATAACCAAGTTACTATTGGTTAATAAGTCTGAAGATGCGAGATTTAAGTTGTAAACTACCAGAACCTTAGGAAGAGAACACCAAAATTTAGGGTAGTTGTATTTTTTGAATCACCTTATGTTTCTTACCTGTATCAGAAAATATGTGGTCCAAAAAGATTTAATAAGTATGGTAATGTTGTAAAATATAACGCGTTATTTTATAAGATGTTATTATTTTTAGCTGCAGGGCCCATTGCAGAACAATAACTTTAATGGAATTGAATTGTAAGGAATTTCAAAGTGAAATAGATAAGGACCATTATCTAATTCGTGTTTTTATTTCCTAGTAATATCATTTTATTCTTCCCCCCCCCCGCCTCGTGCATAAACTTTTTGAGGCAATGATTACATGTGTTAGCTATTGGAGATGTGGGGGCGATGGAAAACAGTTATTGACAAGGTTTTCTGTTCCAACATAAAGCTTTAAGGCTATAGCAATAGGTTTCTTTCATCTACTTTTCTGATCTCTTTTTAATTCCACTTGCAGTCATACTCCCCTTTCAATCAGAAATTTCCTTAAGCATTCAATGTGACTATAACGGAAGTCTACTCTATATTTATTTTTTCATTTCCCGCTGCAAAATTGTGGTTTAGAAGCTGGCCCCTTTTTTAGTTGCTGAGACCCACTTTTGTTTTAAGTACTTTTTCGGGAAATTTCCTCCCTTTTGAAAGAAAAGTGAGAATGTTCAATGTGCTTCCAGTGTAATTTAGAGGAATGATTTCTCTTCTAACATAGCTAAAGTTGTAGATGTTGTAAATTGAACGTCAACTCATATGAAGATAGCTGTTATTTTCATTCACTCAGGATTCAAAATGGAATTGACACAGTGTTGGGAATGTTGTCTGCATCGCTGAATGTTATAGATCTTAAGGAACTAATATCTGTTTATTGGCAACTACTTCGGATACTGGAAATTTTTATCAAGAAGGCGGAAAAAAGTGTTGTTGAGAAGATGGGGACAGATGAAGGCATTTTTCGAGCCTTTGAAAAGGGGATCGAGGACATTGGAGAAAGCTGTAGAAGGTACTTTAAGGACAAACGCTTTTTGTTCAGCTTCAAGTCTGCTTGTGAGGTGAGTTGCAGTTCATACTTTGCAGTATGATAGCGTCTATCCAGAGTATCGTTCAATGCCTTCTTAGCTTGATACTGTTTATCCATGGAGAGTCGTTCTTTTTGAACTCGACTCATGGGTATGTGCTTTATTAATGCAGAAATGGAGAATGGAAAAGTTCTTTCACTACGTAGGTCTGACTCCTCGTTGTATATTATATCAGTTGTGTAAGGAAATGTAGAGAGCTGCAATGAAGGACACAATATATAGGTGAACTGGCTACTGCCTTTTTGTGTCTACTTTTGGACCAGTTAGTTGAAATTGGCTAGTGCGACGTTCTTTGACTGGTATGCCATAGAGAGTCGTTCTTTCTTGAACTTGACCCATGTGTAAAATGTACCCTTGCCTACCAGCAATGTTTGCAGTACACCATCAAACATCTCGGCAACTCCGCTTTCATTGTCCTTACCGTTCGAAAAATGGGTATTTTTTGGACTTGTCTCATCAAGCAGACAATAGCAATACCACTCCATTTCATCTAATTCTTAATTTAGTTTTTGAAAATGCCCAAGTATGTTATAGTACCAATGTTTGGGTATTTCCCTTTTCCTCATCAAATCACCAAGTTCAGATCATAGATCGGATTCTACGATTCTACGTTTATGTAATAACATAGCCTTGCGTGCCCGTGTACAAAGTTCTGGGTTCGTACAGTCAGGAAAAGTCAGGGCGAAGCTTAAGGTTTGTAAGCAAAGTCAGGTAAAATCAGAGAGAATCAAGAAAATCAGGGAACTTTTTCGATAGCCTGGACAAATTTGTTTTCCTTGACAAAATCGGGGAATTTTTATTTCTCTTGAATATTTGTGTAGTGCCAACTACTAACCGTACATGATACATGGCAGTATTGATAATTTAGTTGAATAGTAGGGCGTAAAAAGATAAAACTAGAAGTCCACTAGAGTAAGTTTATTTTGAACATGATTAAAAAAATTTTTCCCTCATAAAGCATCAAGCAGAGGTTGCTGGTACTAAATCATTTTTATATTTAGTCAGGGAAAAACATAAAATTTTAGAATAAATCAGGGAAAAATTTATATATATTCATCCGATTAGTCAGGGAAAGATGTACAAATTATACAACACATCAGGGAAGTTTTTCCACAAAAGCTGTATGTACCCTGGTTTTTGTGCTTGAGTTATTGGTGTTATGCTGATGCCATTTAAAGCATGTAAATTGCCAATTTTGCTGTTATTTTTCACAGGCTGCTACTTTCTTTTCATTTTTCTAGCTATTGGATCTTTTTTTCAAAACTGATCTTTGTTTCGAACGTTTGAAGAAGATCATGGACGAAAAAGTTGAAGGAGTAGTGAACTACATCACTAGATTGGTATGAAATTGTTTTGTGAAATGCAAGCACTTTTCATTTACGTAATTTCTCCGAATTTCTTGAAGTTGCAAATGTAGGATCTGATGAGAGTTACTACAAATTTAGCTAGACATAGTATGAAACTTAGTCTCGGACTATATTTCTATGGAAAAAGTGGTGTCTTTCAAGAATACCCTATGGTGTCTGCCAAATCAGGAAATTCAGGGAAATCAAGGAAAAATCAGGGAAATGAATTTCTCTAAAAAATGTCAGGGAAGAATCAAGATATTCCATTAAATGTCGAGGAAACCAGGGAAATATCAGGGAGATTATTTAGCTTTACTCTTTCAGTAAATCAATTTCATATTATGTTGAAAAACGAGTAAGAACACAGACTTTACAAATAATTTTTCCTTTTCATGATGAAGTTAAAGCACTTTTATTTGTTCAAGCAGGCTAAGATTTGCTTGAATGGGTGCATTGTGATAAAGGTCGTGTGTGGTATTTGCCCAGGATCTACATTGAGTCAGGGAAAAAGGATAGAGATTAGGGACAACTCAAGACAAATCAAGGAAATATCAGGGGAAATCACTTCCCAGCTTAGGCAGACACCCAGTACCCAGACGAGAGTAAATAGTGTGAGGAATTTGCCGCTTTGTGCTGCTTAGCGTCCTAATTAAGCAAAATTCAGTACCTTGAAGAGTGAGCATAAATGCAATTTTAGGTATAACTTCTCCGTAGTAATACCATTTTAACTCAATAGAGATTTAGCAGAATGAATTGAAGAGGGTTTGTTGTTGGCTCTCCTGATTATCGAGGTTTGCCTTGGAAAGCAGTCTGAGGACCATAATCTTTTCCAACATGCAGTTTATTTGACTTCAGAAAATGGAAGTTCCATCATCGACAGAAGAAATTCTTGAAGTAATTTGCAGTGCAGATGCCAGTCATAACTCTCCCAAAATGTTAAAGCTATTTGACCAGACAATGGATGTAATCATTGATGAATTCAAAGTAAGTGTCAGGACCATTTTGCTCTTCCTCTCCTTCTCTCCGCATCGAAGTTGCTGCGCATTGTACAGCTCATTTGCGAAATGTCAAGTGCGGAGGGCCTTCTAGATGAGACAACTCAAATCGGATTTCTGCTTCTGTTATTTCATGTGGAAATTTTGAATAGATAGCCACTGTCAATGAACTTTAGGCTAATTGTCAGATTTAACTATTTGAATCATGGCCATATGGTTGGCACAATGGTTGTATGTATGCAAGCATGTACCTTTTGAGCCACTTTTCAGCTTTATCGATTAGATTTGCGCAAAAGTTTCATAACTCAGGAAACTTTTCGAGCAAATCCACTCGATAACGCTGAATAAAGTAATGATGGCTCTAAAAACTGTCTTGTGTTAAAAAATTCATTATTTTTATGATTTCATTATATTTGAAGAATAAGAACACGGAGGTTCGAAATTTCGAAGCATTGTTTACGAAAAGTCTTAAATTTCTTACCTGATCGATAGATAAACTTGCCTTCAACTCAAGAAGGAGTTAGTGCTACTTTCTGTAGTGAAAATGATGATTATGTAGCCAGATAATTTTTCATTTCAGGATCACGTTTTCCTCGTCACTTATTTGTCAAACTATGATAACTCTAAGTTTTGGCGTCTGTTTTACAAAGTGCTCCCAGAACGAGGCTCAAAACGAACTGTCCTGGAGAAGCTCCTGGATTGGCCAGTAACTACAAGTTTTATAAAATTATCTGGTAAGTTAACCTTACTTGCTATTTTGTTTTTAACGTTCTATTTTCACTCAATCATTCCGTATTTAATGCTGAGATGATGCTAAAAGAATTTAAAGGACCTGTAGATTATGTTTAAATTTTGATTTATATTTGTCTTATGAGAAGAAAGTTGTTGTGATGCAATATGCAAGTAGCACAGTGCCCAGACTTAGTCTTTTGTTACATGATCGTGATCAAACTATCTAAAACATGCATGGGAAACCTACGGTACATGAGTCAAAATCGGCTCACGAAAAATTTTAATCATGCCCTGGAAGAATTTTTGAAGGATATTCGAAATTTCAGTTTTTATGTTGAAAGCTTATTCCAAGCATTAAGAGCACTATACAGTGTGTCTTATTAAGATTTACAAGAGTACTCCCTACATTATGATAGAATTCCATTAGATACCCTCAGAAAATCGTAATAACATACTTGAACAATGTCCATTGGATTTTGGTCGAATACTAGGCTGCTTTTCCCACAATGTAGGGCAGCTGCATATTATCTGAGAACCCTGTGTTACCTTACACTAAGAGGCATTTGAATGTTTAACAAGAGATGCTCAAGTTTTCCTTGCTTTGTAGAAAAGGTAACCAAAGTATCTGGAGACGCCGGTCGAAGTCGATTTTTGGAAGCCATGGAATATTTCAAGGAGTATGGAACGAAGCTGATTAAGGGTGACATTGCCATCGAGGAACTGAAAATCATTACTTCAAACACAAGTAAATTTTGCCAGATCTTATCAGCAATTAAACCTTTGTCTGCCTCTCAAGCAATCTCCACAGAAGAGATGTTGATGGAGGCTATATCGAAAAGGACTGAAGAGGAACAGTTTATTAACACTCAAAGAGCGATGGTTCGTGAATTACATACTTACCTCGTTGAATACTCTGGAGGTAAAATATGTAAGTATGAGCATACATATTTGGAAACTAGTAGTGAGGCAGCTACTCCGTTAATTGTTCTCTCTTTAATTAAATTAGAGTTAGGTCTGGTTTGTTCAGACACTGCTTGGCAATTAATGTACTTCTTTTGTACTGTTGGTTGAGTAGACTATAGTTGTGGCCTGGCTCGTTTTATAACATTCAGCGCCTGTGGTTTAGGTATTGTTCTTCAAAGGTCTCTTCAGGGTCTCCTTGCAGATTTGGATAGTAGTCCAAGAATTTTGATTTGATTAACATTGTCTGCGCAAGATTTAATAATCAACCTTCATTCTACAAAGCAGAAATTTTTTACTGGTAATTTGCATAGAGGCATCAGGGGCGGATACAGACGGTTGCAGCCGTTGCAGCTGCAACCGTCAGATTTCCAGCAATGCAAACCTCACTGAAATCTTCAGTTTCTTGGAACGCCGTAGTTCTTTATTGGTTGAGTAAAGATTCCTCTTTTCAGAGCTCTCAGAATATTCTTTTTAGAGGGTATCAATACATGATCTAATACATGTAGATGAAATGTTTTGCCATTTATTGTGACAGTTAATAACCCGATCGCTTATGCTTATGGCACAGTCCTTCTTGTGGCTCAGCCCTTCTAGCTTCATAACAACATCTATTGGGTCTGGTCTGATGATCACCAGTCAAATTGAAGGGGAAAAGACAGTTGGCGGCTCTATTCTCAATAGCCCCTTGGCCATTATCCGGAGTCCCTCATACTACTACACGACGCGAACTTCGTCATCTGTGAGCTAACCAATAAAAAGCATTTCTGAGGGGTTGCAAAATAATGGCGGAAGCAACAGTCAGTTTGATTTACGGTTGCAAGCCAATGGCAAGACACCTTGACTGTTGCAAGCCAATGAAATATGATTCCTTACAGACAGACGGAGGGCCGAACACAAGGCATCAAGGAATTGAAAAGATGTTTTGAAGAAAATCCAGCATGGTGAATCTGCTGAAACGCCTATTGGAAGCTTATGCGAATTCCTGTTCGAGTTCTGTTTTTGATGAAATCAGAGACGAGTGCACAAAGAAGATAAACCTTATTGGATCTGTTGAGATGAGGCGGCCAAAATTGCAGCTCTGTGATTTCTCGCGGATGCAATTTCCTGCCAGTCAATATAAAAGGGCAAGACAGTTGCTTCCTGTATGGTAAGGCCTTCGTATGACCTGTAAGGTCACCATTGAGTGAGGCATAGAAATAAAGAGAAACTTGTTACATTTGGGTTTTATTGAAATTCTTTGTGAAATCGTGCTTGCATGTGCAAAAGTAGAATTCAACAAAGTAACAAAGTCATTTTAGCTCTGTAGGCTACTAGCCTATCTTGTATTTATGCTTAAAGTGAGGGAGGATTTAACCTTCTTATAGACTTTGATAGGAGTGTCATAAACTGAAATATACTTTTTTCTTTATTAGTCCAGACTAGGATGTGTAGTAAATATGTAATTAAATTGGTTTCTGTTATTGCTCATTCTCAGAGAAATTTTGTTTAGAGCTTGAGTTTGAATGTCAATACTTTTTGTTTACTTTGAAGCAATACTCTCTAGTCCAGTGCTAGTGCATTCTTTATCTTCCCAAAGAAATGTGCATTGTGTGATTCTTTTTAATCACAAAAAAGACAAAAGTATTCGAAATTGCAACTATTTTCCCTAATAACAACGAGAACAGGATATGAAATTTTGGGAAAGTTGACTAAATTCTGGATTAATTTCCGAAGCAAAGTTTTGTTTCTTAAAATGCAATGATCCATAAGGTGTTGAACTTTGTGATAAGGCTAAAGCAGGGCATCCCTTTAGGCGTTTCCTGGTATACCAAATATGCTTCGTGGTCCCCGAACCTTCGCTATCGAACGCGAATTGCAACATACATTTAATTTATTTGCCAATTTATAGCTGTTTGTTGGTTGAATATTCTACAGAAAAATGTCTTTTCCTTGGCGTTTCTAAGTATGAACAAAGCGTTGGTTACGTTTATAGCAAAAGCAAAGGGCGTGGTCACGAAAATTGGTTCTAGGGAACCCTCCCGTTTTCTCATTTGCAACGGCAGAAAATATCCTGAATCTGCTCCTGGGCATTTTGAAAGGAAGCCTCTTTTATAGCCTAGGAAGTAGGGACAGGAAGTTTTTTGTTGCGTATATTTACCTAGCCAATTAGACTGGTTCTTGGCACATGTCTAATCCATAGCGCAATGGCGCTGTGGCTAGGGGGTAGAGAGCCATGCCTTTCTGAAAAAAAATTTGTCGGATAATTTCTATGTTTTGGGAAATTTTTAATTTAATGTTGGCGAGAATTGAAGAAAGGTTCCTTTCATAAACCTGTTCCTATTGCAGAGCATGTTCGAGAAATTGTTAGTGTACGCATTATGTGGCTTCATGTGTCGAAGATGACGTACTTGGCACGCTGCGATTCTATAAAAGATTCAAAAAGGTGCAAAAATCTTAAAAGTCCAAAAATTCGTTGAGATATGAAAGTCTTTGAAGTATATATTTGGAAATATAAAAAATCTCGTTTAATTTTTCCCTTGGTTTGTCTCATGGTTTAGCCCAGCTAATATAGATGCAAAACGTGATAAGAGTTGGTAGAAACAATAAACCAGGGATTTAATAATTTTTGGTAGCTTTAAACAACAAAAATAACTCAACTGATAACAAACATTGAATTATTCTGCAATGCAATATTCAGCAATATTTTGTGACAAATGAGCGCAGTTTTCGGCGATATAAGAAGTTCATTCAGGGGCGAAGAGATGGTCATCCATCCAACGATATGAAAAAGTGTGGCAGAGATTCATAGGTAATGGCTCACAGTAGCAATAAATGACAACACATAAGCCAGCGTGCTGTAATATGATTTCTTTGGTGTACAAGCATACATAGCAAAAAGGTAGAGCCACTATTTCTAGTAGCATGCAGTTATAGCTATGGTATACATACAATGTCGGTATAGCTTTTTCTATCTTTGCTCTAAATCACCAGAATTGAATGAAACCAGGGTAGGGTTAGCAGCTTATCCTCCTAGCATAAAGAACAATGATTAAAGCAATTTATGTCCTGATTTGCAAAAGGACGTTTACCGACACTCTAAAGGGCGTGACCTCAACATTTTTTCTGGGGACAAGCCCCCAGGCCACCAATTTATTTCCGCGCCCTTTGCTTTTTTTCATGGTTATGGACCCCAACTGCTTTGTCTCCTTTAAGAATTATGCTTATCAGTTTATACAGCGAAATTTTACATAGGTTTGCCCTCCACCCAAAAATGCCAAAGTGGACAAAAAGCTTTTCTGAGAATAGGTAGGAATATAAGCATTTCTGGTGATTTCAGAATATTTAAGTTTCAAAATTGTGGCTGGCCTTCAATGCAAAATGTAATATGGTCGTTACAAAGGGGTCACCAAATGTCATCTTCCCCCCAAGACGCACTATGACGTCATGCCACTGCTGTTAATAAAATAGATTTTGTTGGAAATTCAGGATTATGCCCCCCACCTTTGGAATTTAGTCCCTCGACGACGCTGTTGTAGTGCATGTAGTAGAGTTCTTTGGTTAATGTTTGATGCCCTTGAGAGGTTTTCATTGGTTTTGTCTTCAAAAAACTTTGAGTTTTTGAGAGTACAATTATGGCATTATGAAGTGAGAAAGTTTGTTAGAGCACCATTCCTATCATCTGTACAACTATTACGGCTTTGTGAGCTTGTCTGTTGAGTCAAATCAATATTAGCTATCCTTCTCAACGCTCACATTTCCTTATCTTTGCTATTAAATACTAAGAATTATTTTATTTTGTATCTGTTCCAGTAGTTGAATAGTCTTTGGTGCCATAGGCCTTTTCTTTTCTTACCATGTCATTCCCTGAAGCAAAATTGTAATCAGATGAAAAAGTACATTATTTCATGTATTTGTTGCAAAAAGCGTTTCATCTTTTGCAGGTGATTTGAAGGGGCTTGACGATGCTTTGCAACAGAAGTGGATCCATTTGCCTTTGACTCAGTTATGTAGCAGAGAAAATAGACACCTGAAGGATTTATTCTTTAACCTACCTGAAGATGTTCAGTTTCAGCTGGAAAAAATGTGCCTTGCTTTTAGAAGCACCATTTTCTGTCAGATGTGGAAGAAGCAAGCCTCTAGAATTGAAGATATTAAAATTGAGGACGTGATTGATTGCATTTTTCAGCCTGCACTATCTACCGTATGCACAACTGTACAGAGTCTTTTGGACCAGACAATAACGCTTAAAAGAATAAATAAAATTTTTGAGGAATTCAAAACAGATGATGCTCCTAATAATATCCAGAAAGAGGTGGACTTGCTCATTTTGATTTCAACTACTGATGATGATAGCATAGCACAAGGGCAAAGCAAAGACGTCAAGAAGATAGTGAAGAAAGTTTTTGATTTTTTCAAGCTTTAAAGAAATAGGAAGAAAGCATCAAGCATCATCAAGCTTGGAGAGCACCTAAAGCTGAGGGGAGATGGATCATCAGGATTATGCCCCCCACCTTTGGAATTTAGTCCCTCGACGACGCTGTTGTAGTGCATGTAGTAGAGTTCTTTGGTTAATGTTTGATGCCCTTGAGAGGTTTTCATTGGTTTTGTCTTCAAAAAACTTTGAGTTTTTGAGAGTACAATTATGGCATTATGAAGTGAGAGAGTTTGTTTGACCATCATTCCCATCTTCTGTACAACTACTACAGCTTTGCGAGCTTGTCTGTTGAGTCAAATCAACATTAGCTATCCTTCTCAACGCTCACATTTCCTTATTTGTGCTATTAAATACTAAGAATTATTTAATTTTGTATCTTTTCTAGTATTTGAGTAGTCTTTGGTGCCATAGGCTTTTTCTTTTCTTACCATGTCATTTCCAGAAGCAACAGTGAAATCAGATGAAAAAGTACAATATTTCATGTATTTCTTGCAGGGGCGAGGTGGCCAGGCGGGGCACCGAGAAATTTCCCGCTGGGCCCTTCACCCCAAAAATATTTGTTCAAATTAGTATTTTAGTGAATTGTACAATAACTTTAAAATTTGAAGTGAATTAAGATTTGTGGATCTCTCTGCTAAATCATCAATGGTTGTCTATGCCTCTGGTTGTGGGTAGAGATGTTTATGTTACTACGATCAATTTCCGAATGTCGTATTGGGAAACCGTACAGTGCGCATATACTTATCATCAGTGGCGGCTCGTCAATGGGGCATGTTGGGCAATGCCCCCCCCCAAGGAAAATGTAGAAATGACATTTCTACACAGTAATTGATAGTACTAAGTAAAATACTCCAGGGTTTCAGTGATTTAATCTAGGCCAGTTAATTATTTACACGGGATTCGAGACCATTTGTAGATGTGGAGCCTCGCTTCGCTTCTATCAAAACTGCTGAGCACGCTTGAATTAAGATGATGTCATTTGCGGGGCAACATTTATTTTGCCCTTCAAATCGGTTGTTTGCCATGCGCACTAGCAAATGTCAGAAGCCAAACGCAGCCAGAAATGCCATACGATTGGCTGAAATCCATGAAAGTGGGGCAAGTTCAAATCTGCCCTCCCTGATACAACAACAACCTCCATGTGCTGCGATGCTTTGCCAACGCAGGGCTACTGACTAGGATAGCGGCGTAGTTGTTTGAGTTCACGAGACATCAGTCAAACTATTTGCAGTCTTCGGTAGTGCTTGGGAAACGTTTTATTCTATCATCCTTACTGCACTCTATAGCTATGAACACTGTTAGAAGTCTTCAAAATCGCCCTTTCAGCCAGTTAACTCTGGAAGAAACATTGGAGGTGAAGCGTCTAGGCCCTGAAAGGCCTCAACTATTGACAACGTCAGGGTTGTCTTCACGTCGTTTCACGAAAACCTGGTACTCAAAGCACAGTTAGATTACTGGCTGCAGTCACTCTGGAAAGGTTTATTGCTTTCCTTGCCTGCTTTTTGGAGATTCTCAACGAGAAAAAGCTTGGACCCAGTCTGGTGTGAACGACTGGAAAAATCTTTCTGAGAAGGTCAAGCGACATGTCAAATGTAGTTGTCATGTTGAGAATTGCTTGAAGCTGGCATTTTTTGGCAAAACAAATATTGCCGAGCAGCTAAGTAAAGCTTATAGGGATTCAATTATTCAACACAATCTTGAGGTTGAAAGAAACCGCCATATTCTGTCAAGAATTATTGACTGCATCAAGTTCTGTGGTGCGTTTGAGCTAGCGTTAAGAGGTCATGATGAAAATCTTACTTCAGATAACCTAGGTGTATTCCTTGGTCTAGTTAACTTTGCAGCAGCTCTTGATTCTGTTTTAAGTCAACACTTAGAATCAGCTACTGTGTTTAAGGGCACTTCTAAAACAATCCAGAATGAGTTGCTGGATATTATGCTTAAAACTCTGCAGTGCACAATTCAGAAAGAGGTAAAGCAAGCTGATTTTGTGGCAGTGATTGCAGATGATACAACT
>WIPJ01000937.1:78760-96591 GCA_018155075.1 Cassiopea andromeda
GCTGTAGAGAAGGTTTGGAAAGTGGTGTTATTAATCTCAGGAGTAGTGTTCCTCTTCGATAGTGCTGTTGTATTAGCTGATTGAACAGTTGTAGTCTGACATATGGCCTAATGTTGATAACTGATGGTAGAAATGGTGTTCCATTCGTTTCTTCGATGGAGGATTTACATGTATTTGTTGTTATTGGATAGTCCACACTGCGAAATCGGATCCCATTCACCTTCCTACCAACGTAGCTGTTACCAATGCAAGCTGAAACGAACATCACTCTGATACGCCCTACTGGAGCACGCATTCATCGTACCATCCCAGCAGGAGTTCAAGTTCCCGCCTATGTCCAGTGAATTACAGGATGCAAAAATTCCCTAGATATCGTCAGTGGATGGTGTTCGCCATTTAGCCAATTTTGCCAATAGAAGAAGTCTTTTCCGTATTTCGTTGCCCATTAACATTGCTATGTCAAACGTGCTTCTCAAAATTTTATCACAAATGCATCCAGCATAAAAAGCATTCCTTTCGTACCCCACCCTCTGCTGGCATGCCAAATCTTTAGACGGCGTGCTCAGCGTCAGTTCTTTGCTGTTGGTGAGTCAATCTACACAAATCTAATGTCAAATATAGTACACTGCCGTATAAGAAACATTTAGAGATTAATTGGAGGAGAATGATGCTAATTCATCAAAAGGTTATGAAGTCAATGAGTCTGTTGGTTTGTGGTCTAGTAATGTCAATTGAAATGCACATTTTTAGGTAGGCCATCATATACTGCACGGTTGTTATGTAGTACTTTGATCACATATTACTGCAATGAATATGAGCAGTATAAGAATGTATAGAGAAAATGATGCTTAGATCAATGAGGCATAGAGAGGGTGACGCTGGATTACAAGAATGATGCTTTTTCATCATAGAGGTTCTAGGTTCCAAAATTCTTCTGGTTCCTATTCCATTGAGATCAATTTAGTTACCAAATGAGATAGGCCATTACAGGTCCCATGGTTGCTTTACTTCTTTTATATCACAATTGCCGCCACAAATGCCATCTGTATGGGAGAATAAAGCCAGAAAGCAAATTTTGTTCTTGCTCCCGAATACTGTTGGACCCCCCCCCTCCCTAGTGGTTGTCTGCTCACCAAGATCGGCCTCAAATATGTTGACCATCTACCTGAGGTCCCCTGTTACTACCTATTTAGTCAGTTACCTGTCATTTCTAGGCAGGACAATTGATTTGCATATTTCAGGGTTCATGATCATCACACCTTCTGTTATCAGAAGAATTGCAGTACAGTTAATAGATTTAAATAGAGCTGTTGAGTCACTTCCACCTAGATATGCATATCACATAATTCATAATGGTTACCAAGTAAAAGGGCTCATTGACCCCCCCCCCATCATTTTGTACAGGATGTGCACATTTTTTGTAGTACTCTAGCATGTTATGAAGCAGTGGTCTTCCTTAATAGCAGTATAGGCCATAAAACATTTATTTTCAGGGGGTTTGTATGTCTTTGGTAGGTAGGCCAAATGCAGCATGGATGCCATCTTAAGTTCTGGTATATATTATGATGATGCATCTATATTATTGAATTTACAATGATGTCATATGGTGATGGTATACATTATGTCAGTACTTGTTATGAAATTATTGCTATGAGGGTACATTTTATGATGGTATATTTTATGATGGTACATTTTATGATGGTACATTTTATGACAGTACACATAACAGTAAAACATGTTATTATATATGGGCAGCCTAAGGCGAAATGCAACGCCTCAGCTACAAATACTGTGAGAAGTTTGTGCTTGTTCACCTTTCTAGCACAGGCCAGTTGCCCCCCCTTAGCAGCATGTATTCCATTAGTGTCAGCACAGGCAGGATCCTTGCATGGCATGCCACACTTCCCTATTCCACCTAATCAAGGGGGGAAGAGTTTACCAGGGGGTGAAAAGTTCCTGTGCACAGCAGTCCTGTTATAAAGAGTTCCTACTTCTGGTAAGGCACATCTACACAAATAGATTATTTACTTCTGACTGATATTGCAAAAAGAAGCCACTTAGCACAGGACTACACTTAGAAATTCTACTGTAACCATCCTATCTGGGTAAAAAGTATGATATAAATCAACAAGCATGCATCCAACTACCAACGTCTACAACATCTGTTCAAGATTGATGGTTACTGCTCAGGGTGTATCAGTCTAGCCGCTGATTCTTGGTTTCTTCACCTCATTTCATGCACAGTCCTTGAATCTTTTCTATGCCTCTATTATATTTTTGCAATGACCCACAATGTAGCAGTTTTGGCATACAGTTAAAGTCCCTTGCCAAGGTAAAGAATGGCAGTTGCGTCTTCAAGAACATATTAATTCTAACAACAATGTCAGGAGCTCCAGCCTCTTTCCATCAAACCCCACAAGTACTCTGCAGTGCAAGATGGGCACACAGGACATTTCTTCACACCTATCAAAACAGCCTCTACATGACTGTTATATTTATCAGCATATCACCACTAATTACAAACTCATCTGCTTATACTGGGTCAGCTCTTGTCCCAGCCCAGTGCAAATCCCTAGAAGGAAGCTATCTCTGGGGATTGTTTGATTTCTGCAGTCAATCGTGTCAAAGATTCTACTATCAACATTGTGCATTAAACAGGACAGTACACCAGTAATGGCTCAGTCATCTCTAGAATGCGATGAAATAGAATAATCAAGTTATTGCAGGAGAATGTCAATTACTGAAGTTAATGCCTAATTCCTTCTGTAAATGGTATCACAGCATAAGGATACTGTCAAGATGATAATTTGAAAAAGAACATTGGCTACATGGTTGGTGTTCATTCTGGTCACAGTCTAGAGGCTCCATTTCACCTCAAGAACAACAATGTGCTCAACTTAAGGGGACTCCCTTCCTTTCCTACTAAGGCACCTCAGTCCCTCTATATTGCCCTAAGCTAACCCCATCCCTCTGCGTTTATTACCAGTCAGTTATGTAATAGGGAATGACCTCTGGTGTAATTTGAATGGGCATTTCCCTCCCCATGCACTAGCAAACAGTCCAGCCTTAGTGCATCCTCCTTCCTGGCATGTGGTAGACTTGGGCGGTACTTTGGCGGTCATGGCCACCCCTAGGGTGGCACTTGCATCTTGATTGTACATAATTGTGTGTTGTCTAGATGTAGTTAATAGGTAATGCATGCTAGCAGACCCCTTTCACACTGCAACCAAGAATTGTTGCAACGTCAGGGCCACCGGCTAGTTATGCATAGTACAGATTATGGTAGTTAGGCATGCTAGCAGACCCCTTTCACACTGCAACCAAGAATTGTTGCAACGTCAGGGCCAACAGCTAGTCATGCATACTTTAGACAAGAATAGTCATGCATGCTAACAGACCCCTGTCACACTGCATCCAGAAAGTGTTGCAACGTCAGGCTACCAGTTAGTTATGCACTTAGTCAGCCAAGCTATGCCAACCCCTTTCACACTGCGACCAAGAAATGTTGCAACGTTAGGGGCACTGGATAGCTAGCTTCAATGATAGAATGAAATTGAAATGGCAAAAATGAAATATTACAAAAGATACGACCCCCAAGTACTGCCACATGCGTCGTCTCTCTTCTCACATTCTTCTTCAATGCACTGGTACGAGCCGCACTGAGTTAATTGACCATTTTCAAAGTGATAGCAGTTAAAGAATTGAAGTTTTTGCAGAGATTTGAATACAGAATGCTTGTTTTCAGACCTTTACATGACTATAGAATACTTATAACTATAACCAATGAAATATTATGGCAGATTATTTAAAAATTTACTTGTAATATTTGATATCTCTAAAATGTGATTGGTTTCCATAAAGTGCAGACTTTACCTAAATGTTGTGTTATTCAAATGTATAGTTAAAATTTTGTTAGAAAGAAATGTCACATTTCTACGCCTTGTAATTCATCAAAACTGGCTTTATCCCAAAAAATTCTTGCACTTGCACCATGAAATGGGCCCCTTTTCAATGCATTTCTCCCGGCTCTAATTTTATAGCCACGCCGCCCCTGGTTTGTTGCACACCGTTTCATCTTTTGCAGGTGATTTGAAGAGGCTTGACGATGCTTTGCAACAGAAGTGGATCCATTTGCCCTTGTCTCAGTTATGTAGCGGAGAAAATGGACACCTGAAGGATATATTCTTTAACCTACCTGAAGATGTTCAGTTTCAGCTGGGAAGGATGTGCCTTGCTTTTAGAAGCACCATTTTCTGTCAGATGTGGAAGAGGCAAGCCTCTAGAATTGAAGATATTGTGATTGAAGACGTGATTGATTGCATTTTTCAGCCTGTACAATCTAACGTATGCACAAATATACAGAGTCTTTTGGACCAGACAATAACGCTTAGAAGAATAAATAAAGTTTTTGAGGAATTCAAAACAGATGACGGTCCTAATAATATCGAGAAAGAGGTGAACGTGCTCATTTTGATTTCAGCTACTGGTGATAATAGCATAGCACAAGAGCAAAGCAAAGACGTCAAGAAGGTAGTGAACAAAGTTTTTGATTTTTTCAAGCTTCAAAGAAATAGGAAGAAAGCATCAAGCATCATCAAGCTTGGAGAGCACCTAAAGCTGAGGGGAGATTTTAAAGTATTTGAAGAGGTTGAAAATGAGGTATATCTGAAATGGCTGCATTTTTCCTTTTCATTGCATGTGACGCAAAGCACCGATGTCCTATGCAAAATGGATTGATTTAAGTTTTATATCGTATATAGTTTTATACCATGCTTATTATTGCTGTCTCTATTGTTGCTAGGTCTAATATTGCTACCTGTAATACTGCTACTTCTAGTATTACTATCTCTAGTATTGCTACCTCTAGTAATAAATATATTTAATTGCAGTCATGCATTAGTCTCGTGAACCTTCCTCGAGCCTTTTGTACCTGTAATATTGACCTTACATGCACAAAATCTTCCATTCTCTTCAAATTTCGTATTTGAAAGTCTCTTTTCATCGATTCCGCTCTGTTCATGTCTTTATTCACTGTTGCTACAGTAGTTTCTCTAGGCCTGCCTGTAAACCCTTTCTCTGATCTTGTGTTATTGCTTTAGTGTTGCTACCTCTAGTATTACTGCCTCTAATAATGCCGTTGCTACTATTGCTTCATGTACTACATAAAGCATAGACCACTGCAATTGAGATTTAAAGCCAACCATAGACCTCACTAATCATATATGATAATTATTTTATCAAATGGAAAGCAGTAGCTTTATGCATTTATAAAGGTGTCATATCTTTGCTTGACGTATTATTCTAATCCCAAAGCGTATTCCGAATACTTTTTTATAATGGCTATTGCCTTCCCCTTATTGTTGCTGTCCCACATATTTCCCATTGCACTCCCTTCTACTACGTTGAAATGTTGTTTCTGCTTCTTTTACCTTATGCAGAATTCTGGGGTTGATTGTTCCCATGCAAGAAATATAGTACAAACTACGTGCACAAAAGCTGAAATTATGATATACCAAAAGAAGCTTTTTGTACTCCGAACTCGTGGAAAAGTATCCCACAGCCCATTAGAAATGCCGAAACCATTGCACGATTTAGAAAAGAGCTGAAATCTTACCTTTTGAGCTAGAAGACACTAGTAGCCCTAACTTTCACAAATACATGGAAGACCAGCAATAAAATACTTCTTATTGTAGTACATTTGTTATTCTTTTTGTGGTATCGTAGCTTGAATTTTTTTCCTGTAAAATTTATTAGTTTATTTAGTTAAAAGTATAGCTGAGTGGATATTGTGGGTAAATAAGATTAAATAAATGAAAAGAAATTTAATACTGTTTTTGTATTATGAAAGTTTTGCCATTATTGAATAAGCATCAATGAGCAGGTAAGAACTAGTAATGTTCCTGTTTTTCAGACTGCTCTCAACATAATTCAGGCTAACCTAAAGTCTTTGCATAAAGACCACTTCAAAGGAGCTAAAGCACTTGAAGACGTGACAGATGAAATGGAGGAATGCATTGACTGCATCTTGCGTTGTATGAACGTAATAATGTGGCTGCGTGAAGAACTCAGAGGTGAAATTATACAATTTGTTGATTTTGGTTTCTCAATGGCCATGGATATTGAAGCGCACTGGATAACTAGGAACCACGCCCATTTTCTCATCAAAATGAAGGTCTTGCTTTCTTCCAGGATGAACGTCTCGCATAGAATCTCAAACTCAATTAACTTCGGCCCACTGGAGGTAGTTCCTAGATTTGGCTCGTCCGCATAAGTCAGTGCCCCCAATCCCCCTGGGCCATGGGCTGGTACCGGTCCGTGCATTAATACAAGTTTACTTGGAGGTTTGAAACTTCTGCGTCCTCCCCGCGCCACAGTGGTATTGTCAAAAATTGGACGACCCGCAATGATGAAAAGGTTGTGGACCACTGGCATAAGTGATTCCACAGAAAATCATAAAAATATCATTAAATTTCCCCACTAACAGGTTGGATGGTTCCCTCTGAAAGTAAAATGGTGACACGGTATAGCGTTGCCTATCCCCTGTGAAGGATAAGGCAGTAGATGGTTCAGTAGCCCTTTGGCAGCTCCCTCTACCTGTAGACCGCAATATCATCACATGTTCTACTCAAGTGTGGACCGCACAGTCTTGCACTACAGACCACCTGATTTATATTAATTTACACATATATTTTTGAAATACGGCATTTTGCTCTAAAGAATGCCGTGGCATTTTTTATGAGACCAAACTTTATGTTGCGGCGTCTATTACAAGCTGAAAAATTAAACGTTGCATGTTTTCTTTTCCCAAATAAAGCAGCAAAGGCTTTGAAAAATGTGTTGATGTCCAGAAAAAATGTGTTCATTGTATAAAAATATCAAATAATCTCAATATCACTGTCACCATCATAGTTCTCTTTCTTGATATAAGAACTTTCATAGCTTTTTCTGAGCTCAGACTCGAAGAATTTACAAGCATTTTCAGAACGTTGGTCTCCATCCAGTACCTCTTTTACTCCCTCCTTAGTTATGTTTACTACACATGCCTTGAAAGGTTTGATAAGTATTGCGTGCTTCTATGATCCGGTGTAAAAGCTTTCACCAGGATGGAGGTTTCTGATTCCCCCCTTTGTAGGCAGTTTTCGTTTTTATCTTTAGTTATGGAAGAATTTGAAAATAGACAGCAAGCAACACAATTAAACCACGTTATTTCTTATTTGGTCCTTCTTGAAAAGTGGCGGTTTTAGAAGGCGGACTCATTATTAGGAGGCATTCTTTACAAATGGTTGGTCAGAAGTGCAGCATTCTTTAGAGGGAGACGTTTATTAGAGGTATATTAAATCTTCCTCATTTGAAGTAGAGAGACCCTCTAATTTCCTTTCTCTATTAGCTGAGGATGGGACAAGCTCGTCCCGAAGGTTACTATGTAGGATGTTTATAGCAAGGATTTTTTGTTGGTAGTGTCTATAGTGCTTGGTCTGACTCCACTTTAGTGTCCATTTGATATGACAGAAATTGAAATGTAACCTGACAGGTTGATGTGTTGTGGCCCTCATTATTATTTTAATAATCAAGCTGCGATTCCCAGCTAACAAAGAACTTTAGGCATAATTAAAATTTGACTGGATCCTTGTAAACAAGAAGACTAGAAACTTATATTATTATTGTTATATAATTATATATGAAGGGTGCTGTATATCACTCTTGGAGTACTTCGGCTTTATCATTTTTAGGTTAATCCTTACATCCACTAAATTAATGTAAAGGAATAAAAAGTTTATTTGGTATTTTTGAAGACCGTTATTAGTTTGGGGACCATTATTATTTCATTTGAACATTATTAAGTATGTATTTTCTTCATCTGACACCTCGTAGAGCAATCAGACTTCTAGTCAGAACCTTCTACTGTATTGATTATGTTTTTAAAGAACAGACTGAACTTGCATTAGATCAAATGTGGAATCCATTATTGGTTTACTAGATAAAAATAGGTAGAAATGAGAAATGGAAGCTTGATGGGTTGGTAAAAGCATTTCAAAAAAATGACTGAAACTGTAGCGTTTGCATTGTACGACATTATAAGTTACTAATTGGGATAGATTACAGATCTGGTCTGCACCAGCATCTGAGCAAAAGTATACGTACCTTACTTCTTTGAGTCTTTGTTTTGGTAGTTTTCTCTCTCATTGCATTACTCCCAGAATAATTCACATACCAATGCTTTATCGTTGTATATTGTTCCCTTTTTAGATTTAAAAGAAGTAGAAACATTTGTGGATCTGCTAAGCATTTCTGCTGGAGAAAGTGGTTATGAAGCTGATAGAGTGTCTTGCTTACATACTGTCTGTCTCGAATTTGAGCCAATAATTTTCAAGCTAGATGAAGACTCAGGCCCCGTACATCTGATCAAGTGCTGCAAAGAAGTCATAAATAGAACTAATAAAGACCCACAACTTCTTCAGAAGCTGGTAAGCTCCTAATTAGCATTGCTAGAGACCTGAGATTTAAGTCTAATGTGAGCTTGCATCAAAGTTGTTCATTGCTATTGTCTATTTTAATTCAACGTAGGTATTGCGTTGAAATCAACATTTTCTTTGGACTCCTTTGCATTTTGTACTACATCAAGAGCGAGGGTGAAAATGCTACAGCCAATGAGCCTCATGCTCTCAAAACAGAACCACAGAGAGGGAGAGGGGACAGGGTGTACAAATTGCTCCAGTGCCTCAAAATATAAGAGGCCTCATAAGCATGAGGACCATATAAAGGCCTGGAGGATCTCATATAGTAATGCCAATAACGATTTTTCAAGCTTTGTGCTCAAACCATCAATTTATTTGCTTAGCTCACAAGGAGGCATTGCATTATCTTTTGTCTCGGGGTTACTGAAATCTCTTGGTGGTCCTGCTATCAAATGGCATGCAAACTGATCAGAGAGCGTAAAGAACATCTGAAAATTACTTAATATGTCAAAATTGGAGCCAATAAGCCTCAAGCTGTGAAAATGTGAAAAAGTACTTTATGTACCTTCATGTCTAGCTACATGTATTGAATTCACTATTCAAAGCAAACTTTTGTTTTACTCAAAAATAAAGATTCTTTCGAGGTTTGTATCATGTGTATTTTAGATTAATGGTGTATTGCCACCAATTATATATAATGTAAATCTAATGCTTTCGAGAAAGTAGACCCACCGTATAGTTAAAAGCGTTAGAAATTATGTTTCGATATTAAGCAACAAATTTTAAAAACTGTTTGAAAAGCACTCTTCCTCTATACTCGTTTACTTTTTGCATTGTATACACATTTGTGGCGTCAAGTTTTCTACTTTGTGACTTTTGCTATTTTGTATTCTAGCTTGATAGGTTAGTTTGTTGTGCAGAACTTTGTCACTATTATATCCTTCAATCACTACTCTAAGCCGTTAGTTTCCGATGAGACTATATTAGATTTCATTCCAGTCAAATAATTTCGCTTTAGCTTGACTGTAACCGTTTGCTTGAATGGTTCAAAAATGAACGAGAATCATACGAACCAGTTGCAGCATCATCTATGATGGAGGTAGAGGCTATTAACAGACGAGGTTATTACATAATTGGCTCCTTGGAGAGCTTTGATGTGCAGCAATCAGTGGTTACTTTGGAGAATTCGTTGCATCTATATGTACCTGAGAAGAAGAATGGGACACTAAATGGCCAAGAAGACTCAATCTCTTCTAAGGAAAATGTTAAGATATACAAGTTGAATGAAATTGGAGATTTGCAGTCAGAGCTTATGTTAATAGGAGGGCAACGGGGAATGGAAATTGAAATGGGTCAGATTGAGAAGGATTGCTTTTTACAGGTATTCTATCTTGGGTTGCTGTTAAATTAGAATAAAGACTACACCTCAATCTGATAGTACATATTTACTTTGTAAGTGTGAAATTCTTTGCTGGATATTGCATGGATGAAGAATACCATGTTAAGTGCCCTACAGTAACTGCTGTAACACAGGAAAAAAATTTTCATTGGCTTACTTAAAACATTGCAAGAATATATAGAGGGAGAATAGCTACAATGAGTGGATATCTTTCAATCGAACCATGACTTCAAAAATCATGGATATTTTGCATTGTTAATTTCTTCATCATCTATGAAAGTATAGGCAAGGGAATTTTGATATACTTATCTTTAATATCAGTATGGCATCGTTCACCCTTTATGTAACGCCGTTAAGGGGAGAGAGGATGCTTTGATTTGTTAGGAAGCATCACAGAAGAAACAAAAGGAAGGGGTGTATACAGTACCGATAAGTAACGGAAAAGATTTTACAGGTCAGCCATCTCCAACAAAGAACAAACGCCTCTTTTCGATTCTTTTGGCAAACAAATTTGCGAGAGCTTTTAGGCTCACACTTGCATCGTTTTTCACTAAATTTCTCGATCTTTTGTATGAGGGAGCTTGGTTTATTGGAGAAGCATACATATCCCTTCCTTTTGGATTTCTTGTCCTAATCTACCTCTATTTCGTCTTAGAGTGGGCGTAAAGTGGATTTACCCTTGTTCGTATGATTGAGAATGATCAGAACAATCTAAATGGAGGGGGTGGGGAGGGGGAATAATTCAATTTTGTTATGATATGATAGGAGGCGGTTCGTAGCTTGTATTATGTTGTGCCGTAGGGGTGGGGAGGGTCTCAAAAACAGCGAAAACTGTGTTGCATCGCAAGTAAATTATCCCTATTATATATGTGTTCAATACCCGTAATCATTTTCTGATGTTTGCTGCCACTGTACTTCAGCTGTGTAAAGTTTGACTATTCTGAACTGGGATTTTGTTTTTCCCATTTGAGGGTCTAATAGACTAGTATATGTGCTATTTGGTGTCAAACTTTTCATTGAAGAAATGCACTTCCTTAATCTTTGTTCTCCGCATTTTGGATGTTTTTGTCCACCATTAAATTCCTCATTATCTGCCATTTTTGTCTCTGATTAGATGTTTGAGGCAGTGACCAGAGTAGCAGTCCTATTCATAGAACTGTGTGACTCAGGATGCATTAAGTATCTAACATGGAATTCAAAGTTTACTTGCAACCTCAACCATGGTGTCAACGCTTTTCGTGAAACTATAAAATCTGTTGAAAAAGAATGTATTAAGTTAGAAGCTGACCTGGAAGAATGGAAGTTTGAGCTTGACATGAAGCGTACTGAGTTTCCATTTCTGAATTATTACACTGTCAGGCAGTTGCTAATGTTGCAGACAAATTTAAAGCATGTTATCCTGAAAGAAAATTCGAAAGCTCTGAGGGATCTTCCTGCTCAAGTATTTAGCTTGTTAGATGAAGTATACCCAGGAATTGATCTAGAGACTTTTAGAAACATCTTGTTGAAATCATCGCATCGTCGTTGGTATGGAGATAATTCTTCGCAAGACAGTTCATGGAAGCGACTGGCGAGAAATGATGACAAATTCATTGAAGTTTCTGCAGATGCAATTGAGAAATTCATTGCTGAACTTGAAGAAGAAGGTCACGATGAAGATGTTGCTAAAGCTGCTACAATGCATTGTGGGCTGAAGGATAGATCTGTCACATCTGTGTGGGCTATGGAGCACTGCGATAATGAAGAAGAGATTGCAAAATTAGCCAATCAGTTGAATGGTGTGCTAGAAAGGAAAGAAGATGAAGGATCACAGTATGTTTCATTTTCAGATATCAAATTGTGAAAGTATTAATTTTTGCAGTTATCTATTGAGGTTCATGCTTGCATGGGTATTCCATGGTAAGGACTTGGATTATCTGAGAGTGAGCTCTGCAGCTTTTTCTTGTAGGCATTAGATGGCATGCTTTAAAGCCTATCTCCAAGGAAAACAACAACCAGCTATTCAATTATGGAATACAATGTATATGTCACATGTGTTATAGCAGCAGTTGTTGCATCGCAATGTAACATTCATTATAGCTGATAGGAAAATGAATGCATTTATCACATAGTAATAGTTAATTGCACTCGTTTTTTCTGCTTGTTAAGAAACGAGAATCTTCCCTTTATTTCTTTGTTTCATATTGAAGTTTCAAGAGAATTCTAGCCATTGTTTGAAGTGGCAAGGACCAGTATTATTTCCATAAAGAATTTCCAATAGCTGAATTTTAGTTTTTGTCCGTATGTGAGGTAGTATCTGTCTGAAGACTCGTGCTATCTAGTAGAATTAATATTTTATGGTTTTCATTGCCAAACCGGTGTAGAAGACTGGCATTGGTTAGGCATCAAGTTAACTTATTAGACTCTGTCAATTTTTGTTTTTTGATCTTAATCTATATTTAGTTTATATTTAGACATTCATCTCAAATGGATGGAATGGGACATGATGCAGCAACAACTTCTGCAAATGTTATGGAAAAAGATAAGATAGAACATCTAACATTGAAAGATTTAGGAAAGTTATTGGATGAGCTGGCTAAAAATAACAGTATGTCATGCATCTACTTTACGCTTCAAATTTGGTTTTCCTTAATTGAGTTTTTATATTTCTGACTGAAGAAGGTAGCATATTGCTTAACAACATATCAAGTACAATTCTCATCTAATATTCGTCTGCTTATTTCTAATCTCACACATTTCTTACATTCATCAATTATCTAATCCACCTACCACCCTACCTGTTCATTCACCGATTCACTCATCTACCGATTCACTCATCTACCGATTCACTCATCTACCGATTCACTCATCTACCGATTCACTCATCTACCGATTCACTCATCCACTGATTCACTCATTAGCTGATTCACTTACCAACTGATTTACTCACGTACACAATAACTCGCCCATTTACTCAGCCAGCCACCGTCTCATCTTCTGTCATTATGTATCTATCCACTCATCGTTATTGATTTTGTCGTTGCTTTTTTATATTCATATTTTTTCACAGGAGAACTATGGTGTCTCTTTGCTCACTACTTTGAATTATAATTTGTGATTTGTTAGAAAAAATTGGCAATTGCTTCTAAAAGGATCACCGTAAGATTAGTGAACCCCAAAATTGAATCAAAGGTTATTTGTCACACAGGAAAAAGGCAGAGAAAGTTGAAACCATTTGAAACAATGAACAATAAAAAACCAAATTTAATGGCTGTTCCTAGAGGTATTTGATTAGCGTTTGTTCTTTCTAGATGGTAATACTGTTTTACATACTTTGTTAAAACTGTGTTGTGGTGTTTGCCTGATGATAGATTGCAATGATTTATGCTTTTCATCTTACCCGTATATGTAAAGGTGATCCAGGAAGGTGGTTAACAAGTTTAAGCTATTGACTTAAATTATGGTAAATGTATGTACAACAATAATAGAGGGCTAAAAGTTGCAGATTTGTTTGGTATACATTTATCTTCATGCAGCCTTCCAATTCATAGTGCATTCACAACTTACATACCTTGGCTTATTTTTACAAGTTGAAAATCTTGGTTTTTAGACGATCTGCTACTTGTGATAATTGATATATATAAAAAAGCCGGTGGCTGCCTCCCAGCTTCAGGAGAAGTCGAGATTTGCAATCATTGCACAACCATTGAGAAGGTATGATATGTTTCTGCAGTGAGATATAGCTACACATTTCTCTGAAGTTGCAAGGGTTGTTGGTTTGACAAACATAGTACTGCATGAGGTTTTCCATCATTGCAACACTTAACGTACTACTGGCCAATTTTAGTTTCCAACTGCTTAGTGACATCTTAGTTGCACACTGCGTATTTCTACTAGATCGAGCTGCTATTTCGAAGAGCGTTGAATGATCCTAATGGAATATATACTTTGGCATTCATTGATGAGCTTGATTATAATATTGCGGTTAAAGCGTATGAGAAGCTACAATCACTTCAACAAGAGCGTGCTAATCGAGGTACCTTTTTGCATATACGCAAATATGTTTATCTATGCATTCTTGAAGTTACATAGCATTAGCATACACAGCCGTGATTTCATCCACTGCTATCACTTTACAGAGAGAAAATCGTGAATAGTAGATGATAATGATCATTGTGTTTTCTTTTCAGTTGAAGATGCAGAAAATGGCACCTTTAACCTCCTATTTATGTGCAGCAGTGAAAGAGTGGATGTCTCATTTTTGGCATTGGCTTGGGATGAATTCCGAATTGTGCCACATAGGTGCCCAAATACGGAAGAGGTATCAAAATTTTTGAAAGAGCGGCTTATGTGTGATCCACGTTTCAATCAGTCTGATTATGTCCATGCTGGATGTGCTGATGAAGAACGGTAGTTATTAAAAGAATTAGTTATGGTTTCTGATGCTCTTTGCCTGCTTTCTTTCTTTCTTTCCATTCCTTTGATATTATGTTGCACATGGTAAGTTCTGGAATTGAAAATTTTCATTGTTATTATCTTAGCTGTATTGAGTTATTTGAAGTCACCTATACGAAGTTTCTTATATCAAAGCTGTAGTTGGAGACTTCTAGACTTACAAAGAGTGTGCAATGCGATTAGTCAACGGTGGGAAATGATTTTTGCAAGGTGATCCCTCTACAGAATATTGATATTATCTAGAGATATTCCGTTATGGACAGCAATGCGAGTAACTTTGTTACAATGTGTGCCGCGAATACATTCTTCTATGAGTTTGAATATAATTCACGTCCACTACCTATCACTCTGCTTGAAAACTATGTTTAGGTAATCAGAAGTGCCACCCTTTACGTTTTACATTACTTCTTGTTGTACATTGCCTCTGACTTAAATGTCAATCGATCGTCATGTTTTCTAGTTTCTCATGATTGCCTTTTTTTCATCTGTGTTACTTTGCAGCTCAACTGTACGTGTTATCAAATCCTATACTGCGGGGACAGGGAAGTCATTATTTATAACACGAGTTGGCGAAACGCTTCAATTATTGATTCAAAAGTCGAATTTAGCCACGAAGCAAGTCAACAGCTCTGTTGATACAGAAGTCATTGTTACAACGTCTATGCAAGGAACAGGAGTTGATCAAGATGTAGTTGTAAGAGAACTGATTCCATATGACAAAAAGAAGAAAGAGGCTTTTCCAAGGATATATCATTTTGATATAGCTTCGACGGTGAGACATGCATTGTTGGGTAGGCAATGCTTACATACACTCTCGTTTGAAAAAGTCTATGTTTCTCAGAAGAGATGATATGTTGGTTTTATTATTCTTTGATCGTATCTTGTATTCACATGTTATATTTGTCTAGTATTTATCACATTACCGTACATTTTATGGTTTGTGATTGCGAATGCAAGTGACTTTTGCTATAGCACTTTATAGCTTTTGCATCCTGCTATGATTGGCATAGTTTTCATCGTCATTTTGTGACGTCATATGTTATGTACATTAAGCTGTAGAAGTTAATGGGCTCGTTTGCATTCTCCTGATATTGTTGAGTAGGCACCACTTATTGTGTTCTATTCCAAACTTGAATGTTTTAGGGATAGACAATTTCTGCACAGATTGTAAACTACCATCTTCTAAGATCATAATTTTTCGTTAGGTTACAGCAAATCTCGACAGTTTCATGTTTCAACTTTTGATAATTGGATCTATCAGCACGTCAACTGGCAGCATCTGGAAGAAAAAACCTACAGATTTGTATCTCATAGAAATAACTGAGCCAATCGTCAAGACTGATCAAGAAACTGTAAGTTTTGTATGTCAGCAACTGTTGTATTTGATTGAGGGGACTTGTAAATTAGCAGCATTTATATTTTTGCGTAAATAGATTTCAATAACTCAAACAACTGACCCAGCATTTCAGCATTTTACCACACTCATAGATTTTGTTTCATTCAATCTTGTCCCTTGGCAGTTGATTTAACATTGACTCACCATTAATTAAGAAACTTTAAAGTTTAAAGTCCAATGCTTTAAGGCTTTAAAGTTTAAGGTCTTTAAGGTTTAACATCTTCGATAATGGATCTGTTAGCTATTATTTGGAACCAAGCAATTTTTGGTTCAATATTGGTAGAAGTTTGACAGTTGTTGGGTGCAGATATCCAATCCTCTATTGCTCTTGGCCCCAAGCATCTACTCAAAAGCACTCGCAACCCAGGAATTTGTACATCTTTTAACCAACATGAAGGCCATTATCTTAACAACAACAGTTGGGTTAAATTTGGCTCGTTGCTGACTTGTTTGGGCGGGCTTTATGAGCTCATCAGTTGTGATATAATACAGTCATTGGTTTTTATTGTTGTTGAAAAGCTACACAATTCTCGTAGTTGCAGATAATTTTTTCTATATTCAAAGATGCTTTTATTATCATACCTACTAAAGGCTTGTTGAAATGGTGTTTGCATTGATCCTTTGGTGAGAGGGGATTCGTTTGGCAAATCATTCAAGATATCGATATATGTTGAATATAACACAATAGGTAATTATGCCATAGATAGGTTGGACACCCAGGCAAGTTACATAGGGATAAGATTGCTATATAGATAACTTTCTCAATTCAGTTGCTTTTAAATTCAGGACAAGAAAAAGCGAAAGAAGACAAATACTGGCAATATGATACCCCTTTTACCAACAACGGTATGCAGGACTCCAACTGAAACTCTAGAAGACTTGAAAAAAGGTAAGTGATAGTTTCTTATACTTCAATTGGTCTGAAATGTGTGCACATCATGTGGACTATCATTTCTTAAACTTTATTGAAATGCTTACAGCTGTAAGGGCTATAGAGAATTGAGATGATGTAAAAAGTGAAGTCTTATACTCGTTGTAATTAAATGAATAAAAAGTAAAAAATGTGATTTTTTTCTTGGACTAGATCCAAATTTCCATGTTTGGATACATAGGCCAAAAATAAGTACTGTATTTTGCGATATTTCAGCTAACAATAATTGCCTGACACCGCTTGAGGGCTTTTTAGAAGCCACGTATTTAGCTTTCTGCGATACAACAAGGAAGAATGCACAAAGTTTGCTTTCGGGGGTCTAGATTTAAGTTATCATGTTTGGTCGCTTTTTTGCAAATTTATAGTTTTTGACATATCTTAACTAGAGGCGAGCACTGGGTTTGTTTGGGACGTTCTAAGAAGCAAATTTTTATACGCTTTACATACAAATTCAAACAACTAGAAAATGGCCTTTTTGCAGGGATGTAATCTCCGGGGGGCTTGGGGGGCTGAAGCCCCCCCAATAACTTTGATGATACAAAAATTTTTTTATGTAAATTATACTGCGCTTAGAAGGTCAGAGAATGCATCAACATCAATAACCACATTGTAAATTACAAAGGGGGCACTACAGTATATTCACTTCATATTCTAAGCTTTTTCTTTTTAAATTGGCCACACTTAGGCCAGACTTTTTCTATACTGAAGGAATTGTTTTAGTAACGGCATTGCATTTTTAGACGCTTTAAAACTATAAAAAAATGTACATTTCAATTCACAAAAGATACTTTTTATTAAAATTGTTATTAAAATTACACATTTCGCATCTCAATTTCGAATCCGAGTCTCGAATCGAATCATCATACAAGGAAAAAACAAATTGGATTTCTCCTTCTACAAAATATAAGCGGAGAAAGAAAGCAGATCATTTTTCAAAATGGCATCTGCAGATTCTTGGAAGAGCTCTTCATCTACTGGCGATTTTCCGGAAAAGCCACACTAACCGAGATCAATTCATTATTCCCATCTGTCACGTGACTTTTCCAGTGCCGCCATGATGGATCACAACCTTACCGTGGATACACATAGCAACCAGTTGCTTTTACTGCACGTTGTGACTGCTGAATGCGAACTACTGAGCTAAAGCTTGCCAAGTGATCAACATATCGTTACTTTTCTACTTTTTCACCATAATTTCATCGCAGCTTGGTATCT
>WIPJ01000945.1:0-20946 GCA_018155075.1 Cassiopea andromeda
CTACTTACTCTATTCACCTACTTACCCTACTCACCTACTTACTCTACTCACCTACTTACCCTACTCATCTACTTACCCTTAACCTCCTAACTCACTAAACTTCAAACCCCCTAACCCTATAACCCTGACCCCCTAACCCTTATCCATGAGCTTGATGCTGTGAGACTAAATAGTTAGTGTCAGATTCAACTTTATCATCAGCAAGTGGAGATCTTCCCTTTTGATTGATTTTCAGCCAATTTCTATGTTTGGTGATGATATTGTTCATGGCACTGAAGCCTGATTCCACCCAATATGATGTAGGGAAAGGCAGCAACAAGTTCCTTACCATTTTCCACATATTTGGATAACAGTCTGACATTTTTCTATTTGCCAGAGTTTCTAGTATCCACCATTGCTACAATTAGTTTTGATTTCTTCATCAAACTGCATTTCTAGTAGCTCCTCTTGGAATGCTACATCACCATTGGCAGCATTTGCAGTAAAAGGATTTATCATCCAGTCATACACTTTCAAGTTCAAAATATCACAAAATCATTTTTCCAAATCTAATTTCAGTTCACCGAGATGATTGCCGAATCTTTCAATGTCCTCTGGTGTTACGTGGTTTTTTACTGTTAAATGTTCTGGGAATTGATGAAATTCTCCTTGCAAGAGATCATGATGAAAAATATCAAGATTTTTTATGAATAATGTCAACGCATCTTTACAGGTGATCAGTGTTATGTCAGTTCCTTGAAGCTTTAGATTTATTTCATTGAATTTTTAAAAATCCATGCCAAGTAAAAGGCGTCATGTTTGATTGCTGGTAATTGGGTGCAGAGACCAGTTTCATGTTCACTCTCGAGAAACTGAACAACGCTATCATACAATTCAGCAAAACGAGTCAAGCATGTACCCTTTGAAAGCCAACAAGCTTCTGTGTATAACAGTAGCCAAATAAATTGCTTATTATTATCCTGGCACAGCTGCCGAAACATTCTATCATTTTTGGCATTCAATTTAATTTTATTTATAGCCATAATTATCGCATGTAATGATTCATGAAGTCTTGTGCTCAAATGCTTTCCCACAAGATGTTGTCTATGTATCACACAATAAATATATAGGACATTTGACACTTCCTCCTTCAAAAAACCAACAAAACCACAGTATCGGCCCATCATTGATGGGGCTCCATCGGTAGCACATGCAACAATATTGTGCATGGGTATATCATTTTTCTCTAAGTGCAATTTTACAGCAGTAAATATTGATAATCCTTTTGTATCTGTAATAAGATTTGAAGTAAATAACATTTCTTCTTGTAAAATTGTGTCTTCATCAAAGTACCATACATATGCCATCAATATCGCATTACTATCTACAATGGTAGACTCATCCAACTGTATTGAGAATAAAGTGTTTCGGAGAATAACTACAAGTTTATTCAACATTAGCCACCATTTCATCAATACATCGGCTGACCGAGGTATTGCTAAGAGGTAATGTTTTCATAACCTTGGATGGATCCTGATGCATTACTGTTGAGATGAAATTTCTAATAGAAGGTATTATTAACCTTTCTCCAATGTTATGGCTTTTACCACAGTTTGCAATTAATTGAGATATATGGTAGGCTGCCGTTAAACCATCTTGATTACTTGAATTTTGATGTCTAAATAATGCAGTTATTGTAGAATGACTCGTGAATCTTTGATAAAGGTCTTGAAAATATTCAATGGGCTTACTTTCATTGTTTGGGTGCATTTTAACAAGATGTTCTCGCAATTGACTTGGCTTCATCGTTCATTAGAACATGTCTTATGACACAGTAAACACATTGGAAGTTGCTTGTTTGTAGTAGATTCAATGAAACCAAACTTCAGATACTCTGGGAAATAGCCACGAACATATTTCTTCTTTTGAGACATGGGAGTAAAATATGTAGCAAAAAATAATGTCACAATCCAGCAATATGAAAATATTACAAATATTGTCAAGCACAGCACCACACGACGAAGGAAGATAACACAGAATCACTAGTGTGCCAAGACAAACACTGACGTAAATTAACTATAGGCGCTTTATTAATTCAGACAACATTATGCGCTTCCCCGCTGACTGACAATCTTCCCTAATTTATCTATGACAACAGATCATTGATTTAATAGTGAGTGCTGACTGCCACCGGGCCTCGTCGAATTTCCCTAATTCTGTGCGAGCCGTGCAGCTGCATGGCAAAAGCCCTACCGTTTTTATTGAGAGCTTTCAGTTAATGATGCTTCCTGCTTTGATTCTGCGACTTCAGTGACATCATTCTCCATCATACCATGGTCATTTCGTGTTCAGCTTACAACTGCATGAACAGAAAAACTGCGGATAGTGACATTTCGTTTCATAGGTTTCCAGTAACGGATTTGGTGTGTTATGCTAAAAATACATATTTTGGATGTTTGTCATATAAAATGAAATTATTCTACCGCCCACCCGAAATCTGAAATCGCCCACTAGTGGGCGGTATCGCCCAGGTTGAAGACCACTGCCCTAACCCTAACCCAAATAAGGTCTCAGGTACCAAAAAGAAATCAAAAAGATGGAGGGGCATTTATTTGGCACTTGAGAGTATGATTACTGGTACTTGTATACCATGACATTTGGCAATTAAGAATTTATCTATTTGTTCTTCCTGCATGATTGCTTACTTTGAAAGTTTTTCCACTTATATAGCTCTGTCAATATCATCAGCCTCCAAAGCAGAACACGTTGGCCAAATGAAAGCATTGAGTATACTCTTTCTACCAAATTAGAATGACAAGCAAAGACAACCTTCAATAGATTTTCATTGGTCTTAATCAGTAGCTGGGAGCTGGTCTACATTCAATATCTACAACAATATGGTCAATATGAGGTGCATATGACTTCACATGCTCAATGTGATCAACGCGGCACACCCACTCAAACATATGATAATCAGCAAGCATTTTTTTGAGGACACATATTTTCCTTGTTGCCCAGTCAATCCATTTTTTCATCTTCCCTGCTCTTGAAGATTGTTGCTTGCAAGCATGAACACCAGCTCCCTGTGAAAAAGAAAAGACACAAAACTTCCTTGACATTTCTTAAAATTTTTTCCTTGAAAAATAAGCAGGAAATATGGAATAAACAAGGAGCTTGGCAATCCAGGAATGCATTAATAAAAGAGGAGCTTGGAATAGGCAGGGAGTTCGGCAAAGCCAAAACGGATAAAATATGCTGTCAGGAAGGATGCATAAATTATAATATAGTATCATCCAGTGAACAAACAGAAGTACTGTCTTGTGTCATGTAAGTAGAGACTACTAATAATTTACAGAGAGATTGGTAGCAAAAGAGAAATGAGTTCTTCATCAAAACAATCGTCTTACTTAACATAGAGATTGTACTACAATATATTCACACATCCATATTCTATAAGAAAACTTCTTTAACCCAACAAATTTCTTTTTCGGTACCAACCATTTCGTAAATAATGAATGGCCCCTTGCTTCAGCCCATATTCTTGACACGTGCTTTGCACTTGTTGGGTAGTGGATATCCACAGATTAAATAAAAGTGGACTTTGGAATAAGAAAGGAGGTTGGCAAGAATCCTCAAATGTAATAAACGGGGAGCCCTGAATCAGCATTGGGAGGTAGGTAAAATGTCAAAAATTTAATATGCAGGGATGCCCGTCTATTTGGGAGGCAAGAGTACCTTCAATTGCATTATACATGAACACTATTCACCCAATCAAAAGTGATGGAAGAAATGAAACTAAGGTATGCACCATTAACTTTATATTTCACAAAGCAAACATTGTGATGCAGGGCCTAATCCCCAATCAGGCATCCAGTTTTAGGAAATTAACAACTCTTGGTCTTTTATTTTTGATTTATAAAGCACATACTTACTTCATCATTTGGGGAAACAATATCAATTTCACTAATGTTGGAGTGTATATGAAGCCATCCACCTTTGGAGGGATTTAGAGCATGGCAGGCAACTGGCCAACTTTCTTCACTGGAAGGAATGAGCCCAAGGTTAACATGATCTGCAATACACTTTGGAGCTACCTGTAACAAAGAAAATAAGAACCTATATTTCTCTTTGTACACAGCTTTATTTCCATGTTAACATCAAATAAAAACAGTTGCTTCCATCTTTTACTGCATTTACTAGCAATGCTATATTCTCAAAACTTGTATTTTAATTCACACACTAAACAAATGACAGGATACTAAAGAAAGCAATCCCACACCTGTTAAGTTTCAATCTTAAAAATGCGTAAGAAAATTAGTACTTGGGGTGGGCAGGGGCATAACTTCAATACTTTCATTGGGGATGTAGGGGGTTTTCAATCAATGAAAGTATCTTAAATGGCTATCAGTGACTGTTCCATCAGAGATGTATTCATTTGACACATTGAGGCATTGCATTCAATTTTGAATGGCAGGTCCAAAATGAACATTTATATTGTTAATCAGATTTGCATATACATGAGCTGACAGACAGTCCTATTAGGTGGGAACTGACAGATCTCACTAGATTCAGATCCGTAGGAATAATAGACTATATTGTCTACTCCTTTTGAGTATCGCGAAAGGTGGCCAGTCCAGAAAGGTGGAGTAAAATCCAAAGACAAGAGCCAGCATAAATACCCTTTTTGTTCTTTCACTCTGTTTCTCAGTCGACTCACTTTTGTTAGTTATATCTTCATAGCAAGTAGCACCGAAATGTAAGTAATTCACATGGACATCAAAGATGATTAGAGACTTGCTAGCCTTCCTTAGCACATACCATATGAAAAAGGAGTTTTGAGGATTTGATTTTGATGAAGCTGGTGCTGCACAATCTGGGCACAATATAGAGTACTGAGAAAAGAAATAGCAAACATCTGTAGAGCTGGAGTCTTTACCACCAAAAATAAGCATGTGCAGATCTCAGATATAAGTCTAAACAAGAGGAAGCTGATAGTAGCCTTCCGCTAACCCCTTCAAGGTGATATTTGCATACTTTTGATACACAGGGTATGTGCAGAACTTTGATGCATACATTCAAGAATTTTTCAAGGATTATTCAAGAACTAAAATAAGCATTTTCAATACCTTTTGAATATACAGAAGGCCCACAATTTCAAAAATGAGACAATTCTTAGCAAGTCACGAGTCTACTTGTATGAACTTCTTTAAACTTTTTTGAATACTTTATTTCCTAATTTTTGCATTTTTCATTGCAGTGTACAGAGCAAACAGTAAAAGCTCAAAAATTTTAAGGACTGTGAAAAATTGGCAGGGAAAACTGCTCATTTTCAAGAAGTTTATGGTGCCCTTGAAATAGCATTTCAAAGACCAGCACTTTTCAAGGGGTTCAAGGACTTGCATCAGGTTTACACATTTTGTGGAGGGACTTACAGTTGATTTAAGTGTCGCACTTAAGTCAACTCACATCAATTACACAATTGATTCAAATCAAGTGCGACTTAAATCCGTCAATTGCTTTATACATTGCACTTAACTTGACTCTAATCAATTGCATAGTTGATTCCAGCAAGGGCGCCTGCCGTGCGGGTTCAATGGGAATGAACGCTCCTTGCTCTCAACCGAAATGGAAAGTGAGGACAAACTGTACCCTTTTGAGTGGGGTACTTAATTATCATAAAAAAGATTTATACATCGCATAGTAATAATATCAAATCTTTTGTGGTTGTATTAAGTTCCATAAACGCACTATAGGCTACCAAAGATACGGTATTACTCTGAGGTGCTCTTGTAAGAGATAAACAGTACAGATTGACTAATTTCTGGTTCCTGGCTCAACAACCATCCAAGATCGATGAGGAAAGTGAAACATGCAGAACAGATTTAAGAACGAAGCACGGGAAAGAAATTGACATGTAACCGTTAAGGGGGGTAACCTCAAGTCTACTAAAATTTCTGAACTGCGCATGTGCGAGGCGTCAGATTGCCGGACTGCAATAATTTGTATTTGATTTGAATTAAGTTAATTGCGACATATAAAGCCAACCTGAACATATGTCGCATAATGCGAGTGGGCATCATGAATTTGACTCACACTTAATATTAGAGTTGACTCAATTAAAGTATTGGATTTATAATTGATTTGAGTCGAGTTAAGTTTGATGTATAAATCAACCCTTAGGATTAACATATTTTGTGGGAATATAGAGTTAGCATATTTGTGGAGACATCAAAATAACAAATTTTGAGTGATTCAATGGATGTGATACATGCTTGTAATTATGAAATAGAGGAAAAAGAGACAACTCGGGCCTTCTGCAATTGAGTCTTAGCATCTAGGAAAAGTCCACTTGCCATTTGTAGGGTTTAGGATATTTATTTACTAACAGGCAGGCAGTGGTGGCACAGGCCACAATAAACTGGAAGGTGCTTATGTGCCAGGGAGCCAGAAACATTGAGTCTTCTCAAAAAACAATTGTAGCAGCTTAGTAGGCTGTTCCTCTTGCTACCAATCACAATTAATCTCAAGTTTCTAAGTAATGTTCGTGGGATAGTTATAAGCAGTGGAAACTGGGGGAACCTTGTCTTGATGCTTTTAGAGCATTTCATACATATCTACACGGTTTTTTATGAGAAACCCAGCTCAAGGTCTAGTACTAAATGTTTCTTAATGTTTGGCCACACTTTAGTTCTAAAAGCTTTTTTAAAGTTTCTTCATTTAGCAAACTCAATTGCTGTTGTGGGAAGGATCCTCGCTGAAATCTTAGATGTCACCAGTTGTTTTATGGCACCATGATGATGCAGTAGCATAATTAGTGATTCATTGGCAATTCTGCTGGGGTTCACATCCATGCTGGGCATGAATTCAGAATTGTTGTAACCCATTTGTAAGTAGAACATTCACACATTGTCAGCCATTGCCATAAAATGAGAAAATATAACATGTGCTATCTTAAAAGCATCTTATTTCCCATGTTTTCCAGGTCTGCCATCAACCCTTTTCTACACATGCCTGACCACACCTACAAACCATAAGGCATGTATTGTCACTCTGAATTACATACCAATTTATTGTCTCCAAATAGAATACAACATCGTTCAGCAACCTTGTTTACTTCCAAATTCAGTTTGAGAGCCTCAGCTGCATCTGGGTTCCATTCACAAGCATAGACTTTCTTGGCACCAGCATGAATTATATATGGAAGAACAAAATACCCAATACCAGCAAAGAGATCAACTACTATCATACCTCTGCAATCAAAACTAGCAATACGGAGCTTTTCAGTAATATTGCCATCTGAGAACATACATTTAGTAATGTCATATAAGTATGTTATGCCATTTTCCTTTCTTGATATCCATCCATTTTCGCCTTTTACAAGCTTCACTTGTGATGATCGATAACCATTCTCACAAATTCGCTCACATTTTGCTATTCGGGCAACATGCAAAACTGAACAAAAAATTTCCCATATTTCAGGTTTGATGAGTTGCCAAGTACTACGGACCATGCATTCCTTTGGAAGCAGTAGCATATCACCATGAATCTGCCACCCATTGGGTAAATCTGATAGATCTTCTTTGCACAGCAGTTTCTTAGTTTTTCCATAAAATAAATCTGAAATACTGTCTACAAGGACTTTCCTGATTGATGTTAGTTTGATTAAATGTGATTTTGAGAAAGGCATAACTATTTGACCTTCTGTATGCTCAATGTTCCAATCTCTCAATAATGAACTCTTACACTTCCCAAGTAGTTTCTCCAAAATAATAGGGATGGCAACTTCTGTATGAGTAACTTCCTTCAATCTGAACTGTTTGTTCAAAACCCCATAATGCTCCAAAATTGTTCTAAAATAGAAAACACAACTTGCTCTGATATCCTGGTGGTTAATACAGCCATATGGAATGAATGAATATATTAGACAAAAATGATCATTTGCCCTTGGTGGAATCCATATAACTTAAAATTGAAATCTCCAGTGTACACTCGATTACTTCTAGCATGCAGATATAAACCTATCACTGGCATTATAGTAAAAGAGTATGTGTAGTAATACACTAAGCCTTATCCACAGCTAGATAACTTTCTACTTTCATCTAAATAGGGGTGTTGTCCTAAAAATGTAAAAAGGGCAACTATGCTGCAAGTAATACATTGGATTACCCTTTGCCCACATCCATTTTTGCATATATGACAACAGTGTGCTTGTGAAGGTTGTACGTGTGAAAGCATTAAAAGTCAGGCAAACCCAACAATGGTTGTAAACAAATATCACGCACTGATAGTTGCATAAGTTTTCCAATGAATAGTCCACTACATATAAATCTCTATCTTCATTGAAAAATTATGTTCTTATCTATATGAAGTTCTAACGTATAATCTGTTACTTATTGCTGTATGTTAACTGATGATTAGTGTATGTGGTGAAATTTCAAAATTAAATGAAACTGAATGAAAACCATGGATTGCACACTACAAAAGTTTTCAAAAGTGTTTGGTCTTCTGTGCTTATTACTGAATATTGAAAAGTGTGCATCGCTGTATGTGCATATCTATCTATAGATGCATCAGAGCGACCACTCATGTCTCCCAATGAAATTCCAGGATCGCTCATCAATGCTAATAATGTCCCATATTTCCTCTAAAGAACACAACAGCTGTCTTTGAAAACTGAACTGTATGATGCAGCATTCACTAGAGGGCGGTGCTCACTACCAACTGACAAGCGAAACTTTATACGGTTTCTTTTCCTAAATAGGCGCAACAAAGACTGTGGTAGAAAGTTTGTCAAAATTAAAAATGTATGTGTTCACAGTAAGAAAAATATCAAAGAATTTAAATATCAATGTTTCCATCACAGTCCTCATTCATTCCATGAACTGCATGATGCGGCATTCATTTGAGGGCAGCCTTCTCTAAAGAGTAACGTTTTTAATACATCTTTGGCCAGAAGAGCCGTTCTCTAGATGGTGGTATCAGTGGGTGGCATTCATTAGAGGAAATACAGTGTGCCATGGTTTTTACAACAAATATGGTCTTTCATTTCATTTTTCATTTCATGTCATTCATTCTTTATGCACAGTAACACCATCAGCTAATGCTACTTTTCAGGGGGCAATGACAAAGTTTACAATTTAGAATACAACATAAATATATACGGTTAAAGTAAATACCCTAATTACAAAACTACAAGAACAGAAAAATATCATAGGAAAGGAAAAACATCAAAATCGATATTTAAATACAAAAAAGATGGTGCTGTTTTAACCTTGGATTCAAGGCTGTTACAAAGATTGCCCACACTAAATGCAAATGATTTCTATGCATTAGCAGTTTTGATAGAGGCACTCCTAAGTCAGTCTCACAGTTTTTCAAAATCTATTTTAATTGCGCATAGAATCTATAGTATAGAAGTTAAAATGACCTGAAACAACCTGAAACAAGCTGCAAATGACCTGCAAACAAGCAGAAACGATCTAGTCCCGGATCAAACAACATACCGACAATGGCCATCCACTCCTGTCATATCTGAAGAAGTAAGAATGCAGTCACTTGCTGCCATATTAGAGAATGCTTTGAGTGATACAGAGTAACATCTGCTGTTTCTAAGAAAATCCGTACTATATGAAGATATAAATCTAATTCTATAGTCAACACTGCTCAAATAGGTGAATCAAGCCATACAGTGACAATTTTCTCTGCAAGATGCGAGGAAAAATGTATGCGTATTGTTCACGCTGAGTTACTGCAGGTCACTGGTTTCCAGTGGTTTCAGTTCATTTCACGTCATTTTAGCTCATTTCAATTTTTATCAATTACAATATTTCATCGTGACTTTAGCTATATATCAACATCACATATAGCTTTCTCTACAAATACAAAGCAAGGGCATCAAGCAGCAATGTACAGTTAATTCACCCAGTAAAAGTGCTTTTTAAAGGAAATCCATCTTGTATCTGCCACAATTGATATGATAAATTTTCTTCCATTTCTGTTAATTGTTCTTTCACAATACACTATTTTTTCTACTCATTCATGTCAAGATTCCTTCTCTGTACCACAGCATTCCTTTTCCAATGACTGCTACCCTCATTTCCTTGTTAATCATGTTTAGTCTCGTTTCCAATATCTTTAAGTAGCCGCCAATCTTCCATACCATTGTGGAATCTCTAACTATACCCTGACTAATGATTTCTCTTATATTCTTCCATAAAAACCGTTCTTACCTTTCTTTATTTTGCATGATTCAGTTTAATTTACATTTCTGCCTAATTGATTATTCATACTCTAATTTTATATGTAGTTTTAGTTTTCATCTATGCAATCAGCTAGCTATAATTACATGTCCTCTTTCAGGAGTTCCCATTGGATATAAATGAATACTTTGAAAATCAAGTTGTAGATTTTAAACCCATCAAAGCTATCTGCCATCACAGTTCTCTAAAACAATGAAACTTGTATGAATGCATAAGACAATCTCTACAGCATCACGATGGAATTCATTTACAAATGTAAATTTCAAAACCTGGTAATGGCGCTGCTCTTAAGTACCTAATTTCTGGGGGGTCGCAATAAGCCATGGCATGGAAATATGCTTTGAAATCTAACATAATTCTGCTATGAAGCACTCAATGTACGCAGCAGAACAAGGTATCCTAGCAGACTCCAGGAAGAAAGAACTCATTTGCAATGCGAATTGTGGTAAATGTGGAAACTAGGTATTTTCAATACATAATGGGCTATGCTCAACTATGAGGGACCTTCCCTCCTTGCAAATTACTAAATATTCTAAACAATGGCTGTGAAATGAATATTATCCTTGGGAGTAGTTGTACTTTTTGTGAGAGGCTTCAGAGAAGACAGTATAGTTTATTTATCTTTGGTCCTTTCAGCTTTATGAAACATTGGTCTTGGGTGATGTCATCAAAATTGTATGTAACAATCCCAGTGCAAGGAGCTGCTAAGTTTTACGTGTTTATCAGATATTTCTGCACTTGCATATCAGTCATAAAATTTCAGAGCTCTTAAGTCTCACCCATTGGGCATCAGACTCACGCATTGGAGCAATTTTTCACCCTCGCATGTAAAGAAATAACAAGTTCACACCTATCCTCAACTTTGGCAAAGGAAAAGTAAAAAGGAGCTAATTTATTCTGGTAGAAATAGGTACTGATAGTGCAGGGTTTTTCTGAGCTAAATGATGATATTTGGTGTACTTGCAGAAGTTTCCATGGCTTTAAATTCTCATCTTACTAGTGACTCTAATAGAAAGGGGGCAATTGAAGGGGTGCTCATATCGGCCAATATTTAATTGAAGGGGGTGTTCATTTCAGCTAGTTTTCAAAAAAAGACGATGCTAATAGCACGGGGTATGCATGTCGGCAGCTTTTCAATAAAAGGAATGCTAAGAGGTGGTTCATATTGGTAAATTGTTTTATTAAAAGGTAATTTAGTTTTTTACCTGTTCTGACCGCAATCAATTTGAAAAATCTAATATAAAGGGGTATTAATAAGCAACAGGGGAAAGGTAAATTCTCCTGAAATTAATAGACGGGGGATCTATTAGAGACATTAGAGTAGTCAGCTAACTTCACAACTTGGTAAAACTTGCTTCTAGTTTAAAGAGTTAGCTTAACTAAAATAAAATAATGAAACTTTGGTAAAAGAATTTACCTTAAGTGGATGAATTACCCAGTTACTAGAGTAATGCTGAAAAACGTGATTTTTGCAAATACATCTGTCACAGCACGTTCAGTGGCTACTCTGCATTGATCAAGCTTGAAACAATTTGAATTTGGTCTTAACTCTTCACTGCGATGCCACTGCGTTACTTGAGATGGTCAGAATTCTTAAGCTCTTTCTTACAACCATGTTTATGTATAATATAAATGTGCAGTGTATGTCTATCACAGTAGAATTACCCAAAAATACGTGTGTTGCACTCTAATCTAGACTTTTTTGTTCATATTCAGAACTTTTCATTTTATTTGAGAAAATGAAATATTTTACTTTATTTTGACCAATTTGACTTTTTGACTTTTTGACCACCCTAGTCATAAACTATGATGGTCTCTACACCTAAATGTGTTCTCCAAGTAAAGCTCATGACATGCAGCACAAACAAAAATCAATTGTAAAACAGTAAGACATTCTGGGCTACTTACTTGTATGATGGAAACCAGTCCTACAGCAATAAGGAATTTGCAAGGAGGACATGTTGTTAGGGAGCGGCGGGGCATTGTGGCTCCAAAAATGGGGCCAGAAAAATCTAATGGCTTGGGAGCCCATTCATTGTTGCACTCCATTTTTATCGGCATAGCAACTAAGACAGTCAATCAGAATAAGGTAAGGTAAAGTGATATGGATGTAAAATGCACATAAAGTACTGCGACTGCAATTTTAAAGCAATACATTAATCTGCTAGAAATGAAAATAAACTTTGAGTTCATAAAATTAGAATTCTCTTAAGTACACTTGAGATCTGGGCTACTCTGTCTACAATGTTGTCAAAGGAAGCCTCGTTAAGAATGTCACTCTCTGTGCTAATTAGCATGAAGCACTCCAGATTTTCTTGAGACACTGTTGCTTGGAGCCTTGACTTTATCAATTTAAGCTCTGAAAAGGATCGCTCACATTCCACTTGGGTTACAGCCAATCTTAGCAGAAAATGATATGCGGAATATAGTTATGAGAATGCTGCACTGTTAAGGTTGTAGCTGTGAAGCACCTCAAAGGTACATAAGAAGCAGTTCTGACATCTTCTCAAACTTTACATGCAAGTTTCAATCTCTTCACTGTACTCTTCAACAACAAAATCATCTTCCCTCTCATTGAACTGAATGTATTCATCAGCAAGAGGCATGGCAAGTCTCAAAAAACAGATGTGACGCTTTCAAGCATCCTTTTCCACATAGTCTCCAAGAAGCTCACAAAGTCTATCTAGTGCTCCAGAAGGAAGATCATTTTCCGTACATTCAGAGAAGCGCTGTGGATCCAGGCAAGCACAGTCTTTCCTTGGGTTCTTGTGATCAGTGAATATTTTCTTCTTATTCTCTACAATGCAGTCCATAATAGCATTGTGAGTATTGACATGAAAGTGATCCACTGAGTCTTGGATCCTATGTCTGATCCACAAATCCTTCTCAATCTCAATGTCGGTGTCATAAAACAGCTCATTCAGGTATATACTATTTTGTGCAAGCTATTGAAATCTGTTGATACATTCTGTAGTTGAGATTCAACTGACTCCACCATTCTCAACACTTGCAACATGTCCAGGTCTTTTGCTTGCAAGTAAAGTGAAAGGGGTGTTGTAATTCTGAATATTCTAAGAAAGATGAATGAAGTCAAGATGTTTTCAAACTTGCAAAATGAAGCCAGTAGATCTTTAGTTTCTTTTCCTGCTGCTTTCTCAAATGAATCTGCCTCTGCAATTTTATGCAATGCAATGAGCAAAGCCATGAACATGCAATTGTCAAGATTGTCGTAGATTACAAAGAACTTACTTTGAGCTATTGACGTAGATAGCCAACTAGTTTCCCTAATTTTTTGAAGTCACCTTACCTTTCCAACCCTCTCTTTCAGTATTTTTTCCCATTCATACATTGGTTTACATGCCTGTCTAAACAGTAATGAAGCAATCTCTAATTTTCCAAATAGCATCATAGCAGTTGTGCAGACAGAGTATGGAGTGCTTCACAGCAGTACTATCATAGATGTCAAAGCAATCGTTCAACCCTCTTCCCTATTTCTATGAAGTTCCCATGATTTACTGTGGGATCATCCATTTCATGTGCACCTTTGTGTCTCTTTCCACGAAAAGACAATCCCTGTTTTCCCCTAATTGTGAAAATGCAAGCAATCCTCTTCAGAACCTCCCTTCTCTTTTCAGTTTTCTTCCTCCTGATATCAACTGCTGTGCTGTCTAACAGCTCCACAATAGTGGATTTTCACTTGTGGAGTAAGAAAGCTTCTGCTGACATAGAATGCATTAGTGAAGCTCCATGCTCATTTATTCTGACATATGCATCCTTAAAGTCAGTAGTACATTAATAAAAACAGAAGAACTGCTGCTTTATGCAATGCATTTGCTACCATGAAGGCTTCTATGCACCTTAATGAAAGCGAACCAATGTCTTTTTACTAAAATACCAGTTGATGTCGCTCTTGTGAAAGCCCTTTCAATGTTAAATGACATCTGCTCATCTAAAAACTTTGGGTGAAAGTTAAAAAAGCATGGATACTGGCAATGGAAGTCTAAACATCTTTTCCAGTGTTGCAGTTGATAGCCTTAACAAGGGTAAGTTAGTACCATCTTCTCTTTCTATAGTATTTTACATCTCTTTTACATCAGCACCCTGCTCTCTCAGCCATATTTTCTTCAGGGTCTGTCATCTCTGCAAATTCAGTGTTTAAATGGTTCCAGTTGCAGGTCAATATAAATCAAATAAAGCTGTAAAATTATCTAATATTTTGTATTTTATATATGATTGTGCTTTTACTGCTCTGATTTGGAAGCACATAAGGTGGCTGTCTTGCTATTATTGTAAAGCTAAGGTGAAACAAAAACACCTTATCATGCAAAGCATCAGGTAGCCAACTCAAAGTACAACCATACAACTAGAACTAGGAAAACTTACAGCCAAATTTGGCTAAACTATTTCTATAGGACAAACCAATGCAACACAAGAAGCTGTCAAGGGTCACAAGAAGGAAAACCACAGTTTGTGCTAGAAATTCCATAGGGGTATCAGGTTTAATAGTTTCAAGTAGTAAATCAGTCAGTACCAGGGCTGGAGAGAGGTGTAATGAGCAAAAAAAATGAAAAAATTTGTCGGGATCTCTCCCTCAGGTTGAAAATGAAATTAATGTAGCTTGTTGGTTGTCACTAATTTAGTTTACATGGTTTTAAATAATTTATGTTAATGTTCTTCTTTGCTACTAGTACAAATAAAAAAATCGGTGTGCAGCCAGAATTTGGCCAAAAGTTTGACTGTCTACAGAAGCGCATTTCTTATGGCCAAAAAAAATCATAAAATGGCCCATTTTTTTTAACCCAGCCCAGAGGACAGTCAGTTGCCAACCCTGTAACATATCAAATTTCACTCATGTTTCATAAATACTTCCAAGTTTGGTTCCACTGTCACCAAACAAATTCCTGTAACATTTCTCAATGGAAATATCTGATGATAGAAGATAAAATTGGCAGAAGCAAATATTATACAAACAACTGTTTCCTAGTTTCACTATGCCACAAAGAAGGGAGCTAGAAATAAAACTGTAGAATTCATCTAAGAGATATGACTGTGGATAATTTCTTAAGGTTTCTTGTAAACCAATCAGAAAAAATAATTTAATGCTAGCATGTAATAATGAAATGGAAGGTATGTTGAAAGGGAGTATGTAACTATCTGAATCCCTGCCCTGACATTTTTCTTCCTTTTGAAATATGAAGCAATTGGTCTTGTTTTCTCAGCACTTGCCACAAGCAACCTCACTTTCTTTGCCCGTCTCTTTTGTGCACAGCTCCTTGGCTTGTTAACTCTTGTGGATTCTTCTTTTTGGTCTTTTCCATCCAATTGGAAATCAATTTACTATATTTGGCTGTTGATTAAACTCAAAATAAAACTCTCTATGCTCATTCTTGTTTTGTAATAAGTTGCAGCCAACTAAGCAGGGGAATTGACTGATTCCACTCAGGGGAAACAGACTTAGCTAATCTGTGTGATTTTATGGTTGGAAATATGGCAGATAAGGTAATAAAGAGACAGGATGCCTTTTTGATTCTGATCAATTTCCAACTCTACCCAAGTCATTCACAAAGCCCGTGTGAAATTTTCACCTCATGCAAAAGATAGATGATTGAAAAAATGTTGATGCAGTATATCAGAATGAATTTTACAAAAACCATCTTGTAGAGGACCCACCAGGAAATCTCCCGGTGTTCTGCATTGACACAATGTCCCTAGGGAGTGGTTAGCAGTTCAATTTTTTGTAGAGATGTGATAGCTCTGGCAGGATACTAGGGGTGTGGGGGCTTACCCCAGATACATTATTAAGGTAACTCTCTCTAAAACATTAGAAAATGCTCTTTGTATTAAATAAAATATAAACTGCTTTAATCAAATGTGATCTTCATGCAGCAAAGGAAAAATTGACTCTCAACCTAGCTTAATTAAATTTTGAAGACTTTGAAAATAAATTTGTAGGTGCACACCATAACACCAGAATACCTAACTGTGCTCACTGTTCCATTAAGCAACTTGCTTTTACACACTGAAGATCTAGTCCAAAAAACCATACTCTGCAGCCCAAGCTTCACCTGATTAGCTATTGCCATAAATCCAGCATCAGTTTTATATAGAATGGACCCTAGTCCAATATGAACATTTGAATAAACAGCAAAGACAAAATTTTAATTTCATCACACCAGTACATGAAGGTCAACTTAGGCTAAGCACATGCCACCATGCTGACAGGAAAGCTAACTCCACAGTGGTGATGTATGGGCCTAGGTGCATGAAATGCACTGTGGTGGTGCCCCTGTTCCCAGTGTATGAGAAACTAAAAATCACCATATGAAATGGGAATAATCACAAAGTATGCCAAAATATACTTTTACACCTTGTGTGACTTTCTAGATTATACTAACTTTCAAGCTGAGCAATATTAGATGGATGAGGATTCTAAGATAACTATTGGTAATGGGCCATCTACATAATACATCAATCTAATTTTGGTATTCAAAACTACCCACCTACCCTTCTCAATATATGATGTCACATTATGAATTTTAACAAGATATTTTTCTGCTTTTTTATTGAACATCATTAGGTTTCAGTACATCAGCCTTCATACAAAATGTAGTAATTAATTATTTAAATCGGACATGTATTACAACAATATTTGAGGTTGTCAAAAGTTCCTTATGTTCTTTATAAATTTACATAAAATATTATCATAACATAGCATGTTATGAATACTTTTGGCAGCAGCTTTCATTGCTTGTCATTCTTCTTTGGGATCCTGTTGGATGCCCTTTCCCTTCAGCTTTGGCTTACATCTTTTGTAACTTTCTATCAAAGAATCAAAAAGTTTCTCCAAGTTCATGGAGGCAGCCATGTTGTTATACACTGTGGCTATGACAGTAAAAGTAGCCTCAATGGCATCAAAATAGGATTACCAGACTATTTGTTTTATATTTGGAGCCAAATGTATTCTAAACAAGAACCAAACTTGCTATGTTGAGGCCAAAGGTGCTAAATATCAAGTTGTTTACAAAAATGTGACACCACACTCCAAAAACAACCAATCCATCTATTGTCACACGTACTAATTCTAAAACTTATTGATTCAATAATTCTAACACTGATTGAGTCAAAACTTGGCAAAGGCAAAGTACTTATTAGCTAAAACCGTTGCATTTCTGCTTCAACTTTATCAGGAAGTGCTCTCTCTCTCTCTCTCTCCCTCTCCTCAACTAGTTTTATAAATAATCCCTTCCATACAATTTAGTATTTAGCTTCATTTCTGCTTGCTCAACTGCAATTATTCCCTCCATACAACTTAGTATTTAGCTTCATTTCTGCTTGCTCAACTGCAATTATTTTGCCTCAACTTCAATTGCATTGCCTCAACTTTTATACCATGCTCAAAATTTTTCACTATGCTTGACTTTTATCACAATGCTCAACTTTTATACATCCGCTATGTTACTTGGTACACATGCAGAAGATGGCTGGAAGCAATTATAAAAAAGGCAATAACCTGATTCTCCATTTCCCTTCCTCTGTGGTGTGCAAAACAAATATTCTCTAGTGATACAGTCAAGAGGCAATATGGCATGACATCAAAATGAACCTATAGAAGCACATGTTATCAAACAGCTTATAAATTTGTAACCAAAGTAAGATTGTGATATGCGGTCCTTCTTTAAACATCTAAATTATACTTCCTACACCATCAGTATTTTTCTTCATTTATCTATCAAAAATATTTACCATTAGCGAACAGAAAGTCTTGTGTTGACTTTTAACTTCCATCCCTACCCAACACTATACTACACATCTACTACAAAAGACTACATAATAACAAACCGACAGGCCAACGCTTAAGCAGAGTTTGAATTTCAATGCCAAATACAATATATAACTGAGCTTATTGAAGTTATGAAACTAGTTGCACAAACAATACATAAATAAATAAGTGTCATTACACTTTCTCTGCTAGTACAATGTTAGGAAGTTTAGAACAAAATTTTAGAACAAATACTGAGTTTGGCGGCTTTACTTTTGCTACAGTATTATAAGCGCGGCATCAGCATTTGTTTCCCTAGGTAGCATAACAGTGAGAGTCAATAATTTTGTAATGTACTGTCATGTTACCCTTCGATTAAGTACACTTCTGCTCCCATTCGTGTGGTTATCAAAATCGCGAAGTCATAGTGAAAAAATTTGAGCGTAGTGAAAAGTTGAGTATGGTGAAAACGTTGAGCATGGTGAAGAAGCTGAGGAAGCATAAATGAAGTTGAGCCAATATAAATGATGTTAAGAATTTTGACATGTTCGGCACCCCATCCGTATGTTTTAACTTTAAAATCAAATGAATTGAACTTAACTGTATGTGAGTGACCCCAAAATTGTTGGTCTAAAAGTAAACTGTTGGTTTAAGGCAACTGTTGGCTTTAAAGTAGCCCTTCGTGTACTAGTGTAGTGAAATCACTAAACATTTTGAATACCTACTTCACTTCTTTTGCATGCACTTTATCTGTTATGATTACATCACACAATCCTTCGTTATGGATACTGCTCATTTTGGCTAAGAGCAATTCTTGAGGCAACTTTCCAATGAGTAACAGCTCAAAATGTGAAACTAAAACTCTAATATGAATTATGTGATTTAGCATGTTGTAAATCACATGTTGCTAAATCGCTGAATTGCTCACTTCTCCCATTGGTCCATGAAACAAAGGATGACGTAGGAAGGTTTCTCTATCCATTACGAGATTTCATTTCAGGTAGAGGCTCACTATTGCGGAATTTTTGTAAAGGACTAGAACAGTGGTGTCCAAACTTTTTGCGACGGGGGCCAGATTTTCTATTGTAAAAGTGGTGGGGGCCACCCTTTTTTACATATAGCAACGATAATTTAAGAAAATTTTTGGAAGCCACTTTTTGTTTCACATTTGCTTTTTTTGTTTCAATTTCAACATCTTAAGAATGTTTTTGGTACATTTAAAACAAGCATATCACATGCACTTGAATATTCACTTAACCTTTTTCTTAAACAGAAGTAATTGTGCTCTTACGTGAGAATTCTGGTGGAAAACCACTGACCATGAATTCTAGCGGGTTGGGGGTTGTGTTGTGTAAAGTGCTGTTGGTCTCTAGTGGGTAAATGAAGAATGTTAATACTGCTAGCCAAATAACAGTATACGAGCGTTATATATTTCATGACTAGGCTGCGGGCCGGATAAAATTTGACCGAGGGCCGGATTTGGACATGCCTGGACTAGAACAATCAAAACAACCATCAAGGTTTTATGGGGCTGACTACTGGAGTTTGGGGGAGGAGGTGAAATATTTGACATGTAATAGTTTTTTGTTGGAGTAAGGGTATTAAAAACATTTATAACATCTGTTTTAAATCAAAATCTAGTATTTTTCGTATGTGAGATATATCTTGCAAGCATTGGAAATAACTTTTCTCTTAAACAGAACAGGCAAAATTGAGCAATGATGGTTTCAATTTGCCAGACATTGCAATAGCCAAATATGAAAAAGTAAAAGGTAACCTAATATTTATCATAGTCTTGGCAATAAGGTATCGAGAATATGAGAATAGAAGTAACCAGTTATTAATACTTAATAGATATATTAGTACACGTTTTTTGTATAAGAAAATCATTATTTTGCCTGAGCCTCAATTTTCTTAACTTTTCCTGAAATTGAGCTTAAGATTTTCTTAAATTTTTCTTAACTTTTACTGAAATAACCTGGCTATAGTGGTTCAAACTATGGTTAATAATATTGTATACATGAATTTGAATTCCATCTTTAACATTTTGAATGCAATAACGATGAAATACCGATTTTTTTTGCCTATGAAAAAACTTAATTTAGGAAATTGAGCCTCACGATTTTCTTACGATTTTCTTAAGATTTTGACGATTTGGGACTCATTTTCTTAAAAACTTTTTTCTTATAAAAAAAACCTGTACAAAAACAGACAATAATTCATATTTATTAAATGCATAGTTTTGATGCATATATTTGAAAAGTTCCAGGGAGTGCCAAAAGCAGCTCCTAATTGTATCTTTAATAATGTAGGACAAAATATTTCAATGTCAAAATGTTGCTTTAAGGGTTGATATTTCTTTGACATTTCTGAACGTTACTTTCTTAATTTTTAGTATCAAAGAAGATATTGCAAAAGTTAGGAGTAAGGAAGAACATCTTGGATGAGAAAAACATGGCAAATTTATTAGATGTGGAGGACATTATAATCCATGATAATTATCCACATTCTTCATTAGTTAATACAAATACTGATGTCTTGCAACAGGTATTTATTACAAATGCATGGGAAAAGTTGCTGTACTACATAAGTTATCACTTGCAATCATCATCAAGACATTTTTTAAAATAGAATCTTTTCATGGGACATAGAGCATATTTGCATAGTATTACAAACAATTAAATTCAACTCTTTAAGATGAGAGGAGTGGTAAAATGAATGGAAATGTGTATATTGAGTGAAGTGTGAACATTTCAATGCAGAATTAAGCTTGAAAAAGTTACCATAACAAAGCAAAGCGGGCTTGCTTTGCTAATCAAGCATCCAATAAGCACAATCATTGTCATAAGCAGTTTGCACTAGCATTCTGTTGCTATAATGGCTAGGTTATGCCCAAGCAACTTATTTATGTAACCTGCAAATGATGTAAGATTAACATGCAGTATAGAT
>WIPJ01000945.1:21047-40573 GCA_018155075.1 Cassiopea andromeda
TGTCTTTACCTTCTGACAAATTATCTGTTTACTGCTCTTGATTTTAAAGGATTTGGAATACTGTTAGGTTAAATCTAAATTACATCTTATCTTCAAGACTTCAGAGGTTCTAATTTATGCTTGTTTTCTTGCATTCAGTTGAAAAATTAAAAAAGACTGGTCATGTCCAAATTGCAATTGCCCAGAACATGCCAACATGATAATGTGTGATCTCTGTGAGACATGGTACCACTGGTAAGCACTTAGTTATTTGTGCAGATTTTAAATCTTTGATACATATTGGAAAACATCTACATCAACTGATGTACTGTATTAGCTAAATGAAGATATTTCCATTAAAAAAATCTTTCATGCATGCATAGAAAAGTTAGCAAATCCTATAAATTAACAATGTCATATGAATAGGTTTTACTTTCTTTATTTAAATATCTGCTAGTTCGGCTGCTCAAAGCTTATATTCTGGGATAAGGACTATTGCACCATGAAGACTAAAATCATTTATCAAGTTTCAAACACTCAATGCAATAAAGCAAAATAAGGAATAAAATTAACTTCAATGACAAGAGATCTCTACCTCATCAGCTAAAAATTTAAATTTCTCCATTTGATATCTTATGAAAAAAAACATTCAACATATTTCTTTTCTTTTTATTGATGTAGGAAATGCATTAGTATCAAAAAGGTAGTTATTGGTGACTGGTACTGTGGTTGCTACAAGATGAAAGAGTAATCTCTATGGATTGAAATATAGAAAATGCCTTATAAGAAATGGGGGCTTAAAAACAAATGATGGAGAAAAACATCACTCATAACTGTTCAGTTACTGCATGCTGGGGCAACTAATTGCCTAAATTTGTTAGTTTTGCAGATGGGAAGAATTAACAGATAGTTGTTTTATATTTCATGTTTAAAGAACTTGATGAGTAACTAACAAAAATCCAGATCCATGCAGATATGGCAACTTTCTCTCCTACCAATAAAGCATTAAGATAATTGTATCAAGCACATCAGCATCAAGATAACTGTAGGAAGAGTTTTCTTCCTGTTGAGTCATTTTGAGACATCACATACTAAGCTCTTTCACCAAATAAGTCATTTGTGACCTCTGATACAGAAATGGTTTCTTTCAATCATTCAAAACATTCACTTTCCATTCAAGAATTGATTTCAATTGATTGTAACAAACATTACCAATCAATTGTATAGCTCATAGAAACATGACCCAAAAAATTCAAAATCATTTTAAAACAAACAAGTAGCAAGGTGCATACTCATAAGAATTAACCCTAGTAGTTAGTGATAGCTCCTGAAAAAAACAAAAACTTTCATGCATAAGATAGTATATAGGTATGTAATATGCTGTTAAAGTTTAGTTGTTTTGTTCTGTTTTTGATTCGCAACTTTCAACAGTAGATCTATAATGAATCAGTCTTCTTCCGATTGTCTGTCAATCATGCTTAAACATTTAAATGTGAAACCGTCTCTTTAAAAAAATTTCTTCAATATTTGTAAATACAAATGCTAATTGTTTTTGATGCATCGTGCTACTTATTACTTCCTACAAAACCCCCTTTGATAGCTATCACAAACTAGGACAGGCAACACCAGTAGTAGATAATAGAGGAGGCTTTATGATTTTTTCTTTCTGTTATTCGAAATAAACCATTCAGTATGTTTTAGTTTATCAACCTTTCATGTATAGACCATTACATCTATTTTGGTCCTTGGATGTTTACTCAAATTTTTGAAGGACATACTGGTGCTGGACAAGTAGAAACAAATATTTGTTTCATCACTCGGTGGTTTGTGCAGCTAAAGCGATTTTATTTCTAAACTACACAGAAAAAAGAAACGGCCAAGCTCCTCTTAGAGAAGAAGAAGAGCTGAACCCTGGCACCCTTACAGCTTCACGTGTAAGTGGGGAGACCCTTTCCAGGCGTCTCCCCTCTCTTACATACTTGATAAAGCTAACCCCTTTTTAAGGAAATCTAACACTAGCGATTCCAGGTGACCTATCCTCTGGCTCTTCCGGATACTCACAAAAAACAACAAATTGGTAAAAAGTGGATCTGCAACAACTTCAATACGGGTGACTTCTGTATACCTGATTACATACGTTAAAATCCGCAAAAGTAAGCCTCTACCTGAAATAAAATCTCGTAATGGATAGAGAAACCTTCTCTACGTCATCCTTTGTTTTATGGACCAATGGGAGAAGTGAGCAATTCAGCAATTTAGCAACATGTATTGTTTTGCGTAGTAGCCATTATCGCCAGCCGTAGTTAGTGGATTGGAGCATGCACAGAGATGAGAAATTAGACTTTCACATTTTGATTCAAGCCAGTTACATTACAGACAATGAATTGAATTCTGCACTCTCTAGTTCTTTCCTCAGTAGCACGGGGTTCGGGTCTTGACAGTAGAAATACAAATTTGAGGAGACTCGATGAACTTCGATTTGAGTTCTCCGAGCCTCCTCGTAGCATCGAGGTTGCTGTGCATTGCACAGCTTATTTCCTTCTGATTAGAGATATGATCCTATTGGCTGTTCCAGCACGCTCTTGACAGCAATAAATCAAAATCTGGTATATAAGCAATAAACTACGCCCTCACACACAGTATTTTACCGAAAAGAGAACCCATGGACAAATCCTAATTGAGAGGAATGTTCAAGGAGGGGTTGGGAAGGGTGGGTGCGCAGCGACCTCGATGCTACGAGGAGGCTCGGAGAACTCAAATTGGAGTTCATCGAGTCTCCTCCAATTTGTATTTCTTCCTCACCTCCTCTTCGCATTGAGGTCGCTGCGCATTGCACAGCTTATTTCCTTCTGATTAGAGAGTTCAAAGGTCCTTGGCATTACACTCGATTGAATCCAGAAATTGGCACCAAAAAACATGTATCCCATAGTGCTAATGAGTTCAGATAATCAAATATTGAATTGCAGATTGATACGCTAGTGAGATAATTTTTTGTGGCAATTATTGATTATTAGATGAACGATAAATATTGCTTGAGGAAATTGTCATTGACAGTTCCTTGGTAGGAAGGGATTTATTGACCCGATTATAGTGTTTATTAAAAGTTTGTAAACATGACCAGTCCCCAGCTTGAAGGACACTATCTATTGATGCATGTTGATCCAATGCAAATGAAGCAGAGGCTCCCCTGACGCTATGCGCCCCGAAGGCTTTGATGTTAATGCCAGCAGCCTGCATGACTTTCCGAATCCAGCGAGCTAAAGTGTCTGTCGTGACAGCCTTGTGAGGATGACGCCAGCTGAGAAATAATTTATGGTGCTTATCAAGGCGAAATATTTGCGTTCTTTCAAGGTAAAGTTGAAGGATTTCAATCGTTTGCAATTGATCTTTATCCGAAAGGGAAGGAAGTGTGATAACAAAATGTGGTCGATGGCGGGCTACTTTCAAATCATCAAAGATGTAAAGATAGGTAGCAGATGGATGAAATTTAATATGTCTCACATCAATCAATGATAGTGTATGAATTTTTTGAGTTGATATACAAGCCATGATTGTGACAAGTTTGAGAGTGATATTTTTTAAAGGAGATGTTAAGCTAACTTTCCAGTTTGCTAAGTAAAGCAATAAGTCTTTTGCATCCCATAAGATCGGGTATTTCGGTTGAGGAGTTCTCAGGTTCCTGACTCCTTGAACAAAACGGAATATTAAGGAGTGTTTTCCAATTTGGATACCCGGATAAAGGACAGACAGTGCACTGCGAGCTTTGTTGATCTGCGAATAACCAATGCCACGTTCGTAAAGTGTTGTTAAAAATGCTAGAACTGTATTAAGTGAGGGTATACTGGAATCGAAGTTCCGTTCAAAACAAAATGAAAGCCATTGACGAAGGATGGATGAGCAGTTTTTCAGTGTGGACTTCCTCCAGCTGGCCATGATGATGTTAAGAGTTTTTGCTGGAAGTTCTTTTGCCGATAGTTGTTTGCTGACAATTTGCAAGCGATGAGGGTTAAGCGTGGTAGAAGAGGGTGCTTCATCTCTGGATCCCATGGGCAGCTGAGTAAAGAGGGAGACGATGGTAAGAGACTTGGAAAATCCATGAAATAAGATGGAATAATCGGAAACCACGGCTAGCTGTGCCAATATGGGAAAATCAATAGCACAGTACAGGTCTTGTGACTAATTAGTTTGTTCAAGACTTTGCTTATTTGATTAAGTGGGGGAAAGGCATCACCATATTTACAATCCCAGGATTGGGAAAGGGTGTTAACTCCATTACAAAATGGGTCTGGCCTCCATGAAAAATATTTCGGTAGTTATTGTTCAACCTACTGGCAAAGAGATCTATATCTGGTGTGCCAGAGATATTGCATAAATGTTCAAAAATGGTTGTGTCGAGACTCCATTCAACGTTATCAATAAATTTCCTGGATAATTTGTCAGCTATTGTATTGCGAATACCAGGTATATGAATAGCAGTTAAAGAAATTTTGTTATCTATACACCAGAGCCAAATTTTGCGGCTTAAGTGTTTCATTGAGCTATTCCTACAGCCTCCAAATTTATTGATATAGGAAATAGCCGTAGTGTTATCACATTGAATACGAACAGAGTAATTAGAGATATATCTCTGAAAAGCGAAAAGAGCAAACTGTATTGCTCTTAGCTCAAGAAAATTGATGTGTCTCTTTTTCTCTTTTCCTAACCAGCGTCCACCAGTCTTGGAGATTAATTTCCCCGATTTAAACAGTGTAGCACCCCATCCGAGCATGCTAGTATCTGTATATATTTCAAATTGCCAGTTATCAATCCCCATAATTTCAGAAATTGAGTGGCCATTGTAAGTAGCTACATTATCACGCCACCATTTAATTTCAGACCGGGCCTTTTGGTTCAAATATATAGTATAATCATAAGATTGGACATTATGCAAGTAGTAAATTTTGTCTATTTCTAAATATCGCTTATGTAGCTGGGTAAATTGCACAGCCAAGAAGGAGGGTACGAATAAACCGATAAGCTTAGAAAATCGTCATATTGTAATTTTCTTTGCGGCATGAAGTTGATTGCACTCACTTTCTATTCTTCCGATTTTTTGACTTGGTAAGCTTATAGTGTAAGTTGAGCTATCAATAACGAATCCAAGGTGGGTGATTTGAGTATCGGGGGTAATTGAAGACTTTTCTTCGTTAATAGTGAATCCAAGAGATTTGAGAAGAGCTGTAGCTCTCTGTGTATGAATCTCTAATTTATCGTATATAAGCTATCATCGATATAATACGTACAGCTAATCCCTTCACGCCTGAGTTGAGAGAAAATAGGTTTCATAATTTTCGTAAAATAAAATGGTGCAAGGCTCAGCCCGAAACAAAGGCATTGATATTCATATAGTTGGTCTTGCCATAAGAAGCGAAGGTATTTCCGTGATGATTTAGCAATAGGTAGTGAGAAATATGCATCCTTGAGATCAAGAGAAGTCATATACATTTGGTGGTCTCGTTTGATGAGTGGCAATATTGTCATTATGTGTTCCATCTTAAAGTGGATTTTCTTTAAGTATCTATTCACGTTTTTTAGGTTAATGATAGTTCGCAAGTCACCAGATATTTAGGCCTTGTAATTATATTAGATACAAATTGATTTGATATGGGGTCCACACGTCGGATAGCCCCTTTCTTTAACAAGGTGTGTATTTCTTTATCAATGCTTAACTTCTCATTTTCACAAAAGTCAGTCGCTTTTGGAATGTAAAGTTGGTTAGGTGGCGACATGAACTGGAGGCGAATGCCACTAACAACATTAGCACAAACTTACTGCTAGTTGGATTGTTCCAATTCTTAAGGAAAACTTTCTTACTAGTAATTACCTGTGTTTCCTTTACTTCTGTTGCATTTTCTTGGCAAAGCTGTTGGTGCTTGTTGATTGTCTCGGGTATTGCCAATATCTCCAGGAGTTGTGTGTCTGGCCTCGGAAGTTTAAATTACCATTAGATGACGAAGTAGTGCGACTACCAGAGGTAGAAAACCGATGTGTTGGACTGTTTGTTTGAAAACTGCCACGGCCAGATGCAACAGTTTGTGTCATTTTTTGGGACGACTGGATGGATTTTGCTGACTCCAGAACATTATCCCCAAACAGAAAATTGGTTATCGGGGTTTTTGACCCACACAGAGACTGGAATCGTGGGTTAATCGCCGGCTTTAGAAGATCCCTTTGGCGATAGGAGGACTCTAGGAAAGCATTCCCCAACAAGGCTACACAAGAGTCTAGTTCTGCAAAGAGCTTTGGAAATAGAAGCGAGAACTGATCTGGGTGACAGTTAAAATGGAGAAGAGTCTCCATTATTTGTACAACCCCAGTGAGGCCTTTAGCTAGAAATGATTGTGCGTTCTGCAGGCGTTTGTTGTGCTCTTTGCTTTCTTTGGGCAATTGAGTCCAAAGGTTGGGATTAATCGTTGGCACACTTAGTGCTGGGCAATTCTCGGGTCGTTTAAAGGCTTCTTTAAAGCTAGCCAGCTCAGAGCTAAGGATGCGCTTCTTGCAGCAGTCCTCTACATAGCTAGCGTTAGCTTCAGAGATTGGCAGTCCTACTGCTTCATCTTCAACAAAATGAAGTTTCACTCCTTGCTGCTCGATCAGCTAGATATTTGGCCACTTTAGTTGAGCGAAGGAGTCTGGAAGTTGAGGGGCAAGATTACCGACCGTCATTTCGGAATTCAGTGACAATGGTGAGGCAGCCATTGGCATTTGCCCATCCAATTCTTCAACATCCCGTAAGGTGGGGAACTGATCCCCAGGAGGATTAGAGGCAAACTGATTGCCATTTTGCAGTGTCGAAAATTCATTCCCGACATCGTTTGTGGGGTTTGCGAGAAACTGATTCTCTGGCCCCTCTAGATCTGAAGTTCTTTTTCTTTTCTTGCTTGCAGAAGCAATGGAATCTTGCAGCAGCACTACCAATTTTCCATTTCAGTTTGCATTCCTGTCACCTGTGTCCTAAGGTCGTTGAATTGTGATTGAGAGACAAATTTCCGTTTGTTTGAGGTCTTTATGCTTGGTTCTTTGCTTTGCTCAGTATCTTGAGATTCCTCAATGCTCTTTCCCATATCGTTTTCCATCGTATGCTGTCTCAAAAACGTTACTGGAACCGCGCTCGGAAAAACCTGTGTGCAGGGGCGTAGTTTATTGCTTATATATCAGATTTTAATTTATTGCTGTCAAGAGTGTGCTGGAACAGCCAATAGGATCATTACTCTAATCAGAAGGAAATAAGCTGTGCAATGCACAGCGACCTCGATGCGAAGAGGAGGCGAGGAAGAAATGGCCTTGATGCTAGAAGACACATACATAAATGTAATCTAATACCAGTGAAAGGGAAAGGAAGTGAAGAAGAAACATGGATGAATTTCGCAAAGAAAGTAGCCGTTCTGACTATGAGCAGAAATCTACCTCTGCTATTTCGCAAGAGGATGCTTCATCCAAAGAGGTTAGGGATTTTCACATTAATATCAAGCTCTAAATTCAATTTTTTTTACATGAAATATCATAGTGAACGTTGACCAGCGACACATTGCTTTTCAGAGGCAGTCTAGAAGGAAGATATTCCAATGCCCATTTTGTCAAAAGGTATTAAGTGACAGGCATAGCCTATGCAAGGACAAAAAAGCAGTACATAGACTGACAACACAAAAACACGTACAATGTTTATTATGTAAAGAGTACAGTTATGTGTGTTTGTGTATGTGATGGAAGGGTGTATTTCCTACTATTGAGAAAGTGCTCAAGGGTTTTGTTGCGTGTTGGTTGATGTTTAGGAGATTTTTTATAATCTTGTCAAATAGATTTCAAGATTTTTGAGAGCAATATGCCCTCCTTCACATTGACTTCATTTTGGAGCAATATCCCATTAACAACAAACGCTTTTTTTAAACTGAACTTAGCTCTAGGTTAGTGCTTTGAGAGTAATACCCCCAGCACGTATTTTTGGACCTCATTTTATCAAAATGTAGTATTAAATGAGCTTTTATAGTTCCATCATTTTCCATGCATATATAGTGCCGTAAAGGTAGTAAAAGCAACAAGAAACATCAAAAGTTTGATTCTTACCTTTCATTTTGGCTAGAGCTCAGGACTAACTTTAAAGAAGGTAGGACAGAGGCTTTATATATATGACTCTATGTGAGTTTTGGCTGTAAATTAATGGAACCGGTTTGAGTATTTGCAGTTGTAACAAATTTCAAAATCAAAAGTTTGAAATTTTTTTCTAAAAAAGGTGTATAGTAAAAAATAAATTAAGCTTAACAACTTGGAGCTATGTAAATGAATTGTAGAGATTTTTGTTGACTTGCTAACCATACATCCAAGGGCTTGGGGTTGCGGCCTCCCGAAAGAGGAATATCCTTGCAAGTGGAGGTGAAGAGAGGGTTTTAACCATTCAATAAGTCACTGGCTTTCTGCATAGAGGTTTATTATGTTGTCACGTCTGCTCTGGCTTGATATCATAACCCCTGCTCAAGTCCCTGTTCAGTTTCTGATGACCATGCAATAGTATTGCGTCGAAAGACTGCCACAATACTGTCAAATATGAAAATGCTTTTTCACTTTTCTTGTGATTGGAGTTGCTTTCTATTTCCAGATGTAGAACTTTTGCTGAATTATCAAAGCATTTGATAGATATGCACGGCAAAGATTCTTCGATTGAGAAGCAGACTTTTGTATCTTTCGATGCCTATTCAGTACGGAAAAAACTTAAGGAGCAGGAAAGTAACTCGTGGTTATTTCCACGAGACAGAAGAGGATGTGTAAAGGCAATGAAACGTATTGTTTTTATTGCAATCGTACTGGTTACTCGCAAAGGGTGGAAAAACGTAAAAGAGCTTTGAAAACGCAAGGGCTGTTGAAAATAGATGGGAAATGCAGTGCTTTTATGAAAGTCGTTGTTGACTCTGTTAGTAGGGAAGTTAATGTGGAACAAAATTTGTCCCATATCGGCCATGACACTAGACTCTACAGGCCATTGTACACGAGTCAACATTTGTGGCCAACATGTATGCCGACATTGTTGCCCACAAATGTTGACTCCTGTGGGCAACATTTTGTGGAGACGCAACAAATGTTGGGAACATTTATCGCTTTCGTCAATGTACGCAAATACACAAAGTCTTTCGACATGGATGAGATAGAGACAATAAGCTTTTTTGGAGCAGCATATTTGGTATTTTATCTTATGAAGCAAGTTCAGAAGGGAAGGAAAAGAAGACGTACAACTTGGGGTCGTCGGTGGATCAGAAACAGGGATAAAAATGGTGCATACAAAGGAGTTATAGAAGAGGTGAAGACAGACGATCCTACTTCATTCAGGACCTTTATGAGAATGGACGAAGAATCGTTCAATTTTCTATTGGAAAAGGTTTCACCGCTTATTAAAAGACAAGATACAAACATGAGACAAGCAATATCACCTGGAGAATGGCTTTCACTGACACTCAGGTTTCTAGCCACAGGTAGATAGCATTTCAAATGCATGGTAAAAAATCACAACATTTTTGCAAAATATCACAACATTTATGCAAACAATAATTCCAAAAAGAGTAAGGTCATTTCTTGAAATAATATGGAAAACAACTCAAATATCACAATATGGAATACAATAAATTTCTTATCCAGTCCCCCTCTCTTGGATTTACCATTGCCATCACATGCTAATCGTGGTTTCTACATAGACTCTTTCAATAATAGAGGTAGAGAGGGAAAACCCTGACCCCCACTTTCTCACTAATGAAGAGTTTTTTGTTGAAACAAAATTGGTTAAGTCTTGCATATCTTTTCTGTTTTCCATCCTTGGCATGCCTACCAGAATAGAAAAGGCTGATATTGTCAGTTAATTTATGCTTCTATTACAGGGGAAGCATAGACAAGCCTCCAATATTTATACAGGATACCAACCACAACAGTATCAAGAATAATTTCTGATGTATGTAATGCAATAACTGAGGTTCTAAAGACACAATATCTCAAGGTAAGGAATTGGTCATTATTGATGTTGGGGACTGGGGCAGAAGGGATAGTAATATTTCCCTGCGAAAAGTCATATCCAATTCTATACCCCCAGTTTTAAACTTCACAAGCCATCAAAAGGTCTATAAAACTATTTCATACCCTAGGGATAACTTTCTGGATGACAATAGAGAAGTTATATTTTCTACTTTATAGCTTTTCACAAAAACTTATCTGTAGCTAAATTTTGACTTGTATTGCTATTTGAAAAATAGGTGTAGCAAGTAAAAATGCAAACTAAAATGTTATGAATGCTACTCTTGAAGTTGAGGGAGTGTTCTATCTTAACAATTAATCACAATTCTGCGTTAGAAAGAATATTAATGTATCTATTGGAGTGCTATACTGAGAGAGGGTTGGAGTATGAATTCAAGACAAAAATTGTCCTTTCTTTGGGGAGCTGGCATCTGTGCTTGAGCAACGTGCTTCAAATAGACTGTTTTCTATTTTGTGCCTTGCCACACGTTTAATATGTCCATCTGATATTTGCCGTAGCTCATTTGCAATATATCTGGAAAATATTTCTTCCTCATCAGGTTCCCTTTCTTCTCTTCTTTTAGAAATGTATTCTGAAGCTGTTCCCAAATACGATACTGCCTTCTGGAGCATTTCATCATTGCTATTTAGTCCCCTTTTACGCTTCTTAGCAAATACTGGCTTTTTTCTCTGCTGAAGTTGAAAAGTCTCTTCACCAATTTCCTCCTCTTCATTTTCTGTTAGTAAGATCTCCTCAGTGAATGCCAACATTTGTAAATCAGCAGATCTTCTACCAATGCTTCAATGCTATCAGTATCCTATAAATATAAATGCTCTTGCAGATTCCAGACAATGAAACTAAGTGGAGAAAAATATCTGAAGAATTTTATGTAAGGTGGAATTTCTGCAACTGCATAGGAGCAATGGATGGAAAACATATAGTGATAAGATCCACACAAAACTCAGGATCTTATTATTTCAACTACAAGGGGACATTCAGTTTAGTACTAGCTGTTGTGGATGCAGATTACAAATTTGTCTATGTGGATGTTGGTTGCAATGGTAGGATATCGGATGGAGGTATTTTTAGAAATAGTAGTTTATACACTGCAATGGAAAGAAACTGTCTAAATACACCAGAAGCTGAGCCTTTGCCTGGAAGATCAATGCCAGTACCATTTGCATTTGTAGCTGATGATGCATTCCCTCTGAAAAACTACATCCAGAAACCATATATCATGCGCAGCTTAACAAAAGAAAAGCGTATTTTCAACTATAGATTGATCAGAGCCAGACGTGTAGTGGAGAATGCATTTGGTATATTAGCAAAGAGATTTAGAATTTTTATGCAGCCAATAAATCTCCACCCAGAAAAGGTAGAGGTAGTAGTACTAGCATGTATTTGTCTTCATAATTTCTTAAGATCCAGAAGTACAGCAAGAAACATTTATACACCACCTGGTAGTCTTGATGAAGAAGCAACTGCCACAGACATAATTACTCCTGGTTAATGGAGGCAACCTCAAACTCCACAGGGAATGATTAGATTTCCACAATAGGTTAATGGAAGAGGGTTACCATGGCAATGGAAGATAGCTTGATTAAAATATATTGTGTATTAAACTCTTACCATAGTTTCTAGGTTTGATTTTGAAGATCTTGCATTTATAGCACTATCCAAAAACTTTAATGGTTTAAAATGTGCCCATTTAACTTCAATTATATCATCCAGCCCAGAGCCACTCTTTTTAGCTTTAGCCAAATACTTTGCTTTTTCCCTTGCGTACTGGGACCGCAATGATTTAATTTTGTTTGTCACTTCTCTGTCTGCAAATAAACATAGCTTTGTATGAAGCATATGAGAAGCTTTTTGTTGCAATGAGTAAACAAGGCAGCAGTTTATAACTTGCTGACGAAAACTCTGGGCCTTTAAATGCATGCATGCATGCTATCTATATGGAGCAGTTCGTCGTAGTTCTTTGCTTTGTTTGCAACAGGAACACTGTTAGTATGCATGATGCACAGCATAGAAAGGACAACGAGAAATCAACCGGAACACTTACGGTTACAAAGTGCGCATTTCACAGAGCCTCTAGAGGTCTTTGCTATGATTCAACTTTGCATGCTATTCTACATATGATCACTGTAAAAATAGGCACATTTACACCAATACCCACTAAATGAGTATGAAAAGCTAGCTCAATATAATAGTACACAGACCTGTTGCTCCAATATGCTTTGCAATTTCATTAATTGCTGAATTTCTTTGAAACTTGTTATGATAATCCTCAGACTTTACATCCCTTAGACACGTGTAGTTCTCGTACAAGGATATTAAGGATGATGTTGTTTCGTAGCTCCATGCAAAACACGCCGCCATGACTAATCGAGGTCGAGCAGTCGACAGGTCACATGATGATCACTGCTGCTATTTATTGGCTAGATTCCCTTCAACATCTTCAACATTGTTGCTGAGAATGAACATGTCCATTCTCGGGGAAAATGTTCGCGCCATGTCAGCAACATGTTGACAACACATCAACATTTGTTCCCATCACCTCCACATGAGTCAGCATTTGTGGGCAACAATGTCGGCATACATGTTGCCCACAAATGTTGACTCGTGTACAATGGCCTTTATACCTTCGAATTTCAGATGAACATAGGTCGACTATCACTGCAAAATTGGCAAAAAAGATTCCTGTCAATGCTATTCCAGACGAAGTTAGAGACAACTTAATAGGAGTATTATGTAGAGACCACCTCACTACGAGACAAGATATTCACAATATTATGCAGCAATATAATTTAAATCTTGTGCAGAAACATTCAGAAGATGCAACAAGTATAAATTGTTGGATTAAAGACTATGCAAAATATGCATAGTTATGCACTTAAACTTTATCACACATGTTGTTTTATCCACTTTCCTTATTCTGAGTCGTTTCCGTACTGTTGTGTTGGAAGTCATTTTAGCTTGTACTGTTAGGTCCCGAATAAGCGTCTCCTCGCATATTAAATTTTTAATTCTCCTAGGAGGAAGCTGTATGAAGTTGGTACTTCTGTTGATTAACCCAAGTAACAAATGAAATATATGTGGCAAGATTCCGAAAGCATTTGCTTACATAGATAGTAATGGGAGTATTTTGTATTCGTGCTGGTTATTGCACAGTCAGTGCAAACTTCCGAAACTCCCCGCTTATCCCTACCCCCTGCTTATTTCCTCTTAATGAATTTTCCAACCCCTTTCTTATTAAGATTCCTCCACTTATTCGGGACCTAAGAGTGGACGTGACTTTAGATATAGTTTGTGATGCACTGTAACATGTTAAATAATTAAAGCTAGTCTAGTATTTGTCAAGTATGCTAGATGTGCTTTTCATACGAGAAAGGTGACCTAGCAAAATGAGGTTCAAGCAAAAGTGATTGTCTTATTTTTAAAATATGTGATCAGTCTTTCGTCTACTAGTTTTACCGAGAATTTGCAGACTCAATGGCAGCTTAGGGGCTCTTTGCCCTCTTGCCCCATCAATATCCGCCACTGATCCTATCTTACCTAATTGTTTTAACTCTGCCTTATGTCACCGGAGTCTTTTCATTAAGCTGTCAAGTCGACAGAACAGAAGCCGATCAAATGTCTTACCCCCGTGCTACTGACGAAAGAAGTTGAGAGTGCAGAATTCAATTCATTGTTAGTAATGTAACTGGCTTGAATCAAAATTTGTAAGTCTAATTTCTCATCTCTGCGCATGCTCCAATCCACTAACTACGGCTGGCGATAATGGCTAGTGATTTCCGTAACTTCCCCATTATCCACAGCCCGTGGTTAATGGCTGGAGCATGCGCAGATATGAGAAGTTTCTTTACATACAATGAATAGAATTCTGCACTTTCCCGTTCTTTCTTCAGTAGCACGGGGGTTCGGGTCTTGACAGTAGAAATGGTCTTGACGCTAGAAAACACATAAATGAATATAATATAATCCAAGTGAGAGGGAAAGGAAGTGAGAGGAACATAAAGTGAAGATTACGAAACATGGATGAATTTCGCCGAGAAAATAGCTTCCCTGACTATCAGCTGAAATCTACCTCTGCCATTTTGCCCCCATATAATATTTTTGAGAACTACATAGTGTGCATCGTAAGGTCTTAACCGGCTCGCAATCTTTGACAGGCCTCTCTCTAAAATATGTTGCGTTCGCGTCAATGATATAGAAGCGCTGAAGGTGCTAGATGTCCAACTGTTTGGTCTGCCAGAGTGAGACAAATTTTGTTTTGGTGGCCATTTTACATGGTGGCAAAAAGATGTTTCGCCAGCACTGAGCCCTTATAAATTGGTAGAAAGTAAGTGCCGAGTTTGTGAAGTTCCCAACGCATTTTTAGCGTGTAAAGTGGTGAGTCATCATTTACCATCTCTTATCTCCTCAATTTCGATTGAATTTTGACGATTCGTGTGTTTATCGCGACGTTTTAAGTATATTATGGGTGGCAGTTGCTGCGGTGCGCTTTGTGAAATTCGAAAAATATAATTAAAAACCTTTTTTGCAACGTAGAAGTGAAACCACTAGCAACTATTTACATTGTTTTTGTTTTAAAGTTTATTTACGAGGTTAACAATAATCTTTTCCCCGTTGTTGCTTCTGATGTTAAGACTCAGCGCTCAGTAGACCCAACTATGAATGCGGACTTAGGTTGTCTGCTGTTTGCAGCTATTGAGGTAAACTGATAAAAATATGTCACATTGTTATCTTTAACAAGTGAAATTGGATCGGATCTTTTTCCAGAAAATGGTTAAATCTTGCTCTTCATATGGATGCACAAATCGTTTTTCTAAAAAAGGCATCATTTCATAAACTTCCCCTGAAGGATAAGACCCTTTTTCCAATGTGGGTAGTTGCAACAAAGAGAAAACATTTTCAACCTACCTTCAATAACTATTTATGTGGCTAGCATTTCCTTCCTTCGGATTTTAATTTTTCGAAAGATCAAGACAAACCCCACTTGTTGCCAAATGATGCCCCATCAATTTTCACTTTTCCAGACAAAATGATAAAACAAGATCTCCAAACAAAGATGAAAGTTTTTACGGTTATTAGTGTGAATAGATTGATGTTATTAGTGCAGCAAATGAACTTGAAATTGCAATTGCTAACTTGATCCCCTTGTAATGAAATCTTTGCAAAACAATTTATGTCAACAAGACAAAAGCATACCGCAGCAGTTGTCACTTTTGAAGTACTTGAAACGTCGCGATAAAATATACAAATTGCAAAATTCAAACAAATTTGAAAGGACAAGAGATAACTCATACTAACCCACCGTTTTACACGCTTGAAATCCGTGCGGAACTTCATGAAATTAGCCCTTACTTTTCACCAAATAATAAGGGCTCAGTGCTGGCGATAATCCTTTTTGCCACCATGTAAAATAGCCGCCAAAGCAAAATTTGCCTCACTCGGTTCAATGTGCAAACCCCTGAGTTGGAAGTCTAGCGCCTTCGACACTTCTATATCATTGCACTGGCGTCCTAATCGGCTCTCGAAACGAGTGGGCCGGTCGGCTGTTACGAAATTTTTCAGGTTTTTTAACATTATAATAATAACCAGATGATATGCGCAATATATAGTCAACAAACAGTAACAGTGCTATTATCAAACCATATTTATTGAAGCGATATATTTTTGAATGAGATGAGTTCAATATTAAGTAAAGTTCAATATTTATTAAGTATGCAAGTACTGTACAATAAAGTTCATAAGAATATTGAGGCTGAGAATAGGTCAAAAATAACGCAATAATCTTCTATAGATATCTTCTATAATATCGATGATAGAATCTTCTTTGGTGAAATCTATATCTTCTATAGTGAGTGCGTCTGTAATATCTCCCGTACATAGTGAGAAATGCGTCTACTCTTATGAATTTGGCATATTTAGTGCTATAAAGTAATATGGCAATGGTTTTTTACACAACAAATGACAAAAGTAAACCATTTGCCATATATTTGCCATACCATAGAAAACACAAACGATGCCCTAAGTGGGAGTATGCAACAGCAAGGGTTTGGCCACCATACAAGCGATTTCAAATCACTGCAGAAACACTACAGACCCAGATTTTTCAAGATGGTAATTATGAATGTCTACCAGTTATGCCAAAGCACTATCATTTCAGCCCAACGAAGACTACAACAAACCCATATTAACAGTTCGCTCACTTCGGTACTAGCCGTGATTACAAGAAGATTCAGAAGAACCTTCATTGCTTCAGAGTACACAGTATGTGGTACTGTTTAATGTTTGATCTTTCATGTATGTTTATTATTGATTTGCAATAAAAGAGCGTCTAACTGTCTTATGATTTGCTCAGTTATATTCATTTCTTTTCTTGACACTAACACTAACCCTAACCCTTACTTGTCCGTCGATTGGGGTGACCAGTCGGTTTGGTGCAATATTTAACATTGTGCAATACTTTGTAGTGTGTAGGTGTACGTGTAGATATAGGTGTAGGTGTAGGTATAGGCATAGTTGTAGGTGGTGCAATATTTATTTTGTTGCAATACTTATTGTGGTGCAAGACTTTTGGCTCCAAATTGGTCTAATACTTTTGGCGTTATACCAATGGTTTAATACTTATGGTGCGATACAATATTAATAATCGAAATTACTATTTAATTATTGAGACTAAGCTAAAAACTAGGTGTTCTGATAAAAGGAAGAGTGAAGTTTTCACCACAACAAATTGCTAGGGAGCATGCATTGGCAAGACAAGTGTAATTCCAATACTTTGTGGCAACACTAAAATTTAAAACGAGTCAGGCTCGATAAAATTTGTCTATGCCTAGATTGTATGAAAAAAGTGTTGTTCATGATAGTAATATACTAAAATGCATATCATCTAGCTATAATATAAAAGGCGGTGCATGAATTGATGGATACTTGGGGAGGGAAGTAAAGGGCAGATCCATTGCTGGACTTTGGGGGCATTAATTGTCTTTTTCATGTGAGAAGTTTCTTAACACTAATGTTCGCTATAGAAAAAATTGCCGTTTGGGGGCCATGGCCCCCGGCCTTGCTCCAAATTCAGATTGATAAAAGGGTCACTTATCATTTTGCATGACATCTTAATGACCATCTACTTCGGGAACCTTGTAAATTGTCTCATAAAATTTTTCCAACTTTCCTCAAACTTTCCGAGTAGACAAAGGACTATGGGTAGTACACCCCACCCCTGCTATTTGCGTGCTTGTATACAGTTCAAATGCAAAGTACATTAAAATCTAAAAACCTAGGATAATTTTCTAGGTTAACAGGATAGCATACCTCCTTATTTGTACATATTTTACATAACAGAACAAAGCAAACCTTAATTTATATAGATCGCGTTACCCAGCTAGTGTTTAGGCCTCTGGTCTTAGCGTCTGCTGATATAAGCTTTGAAATCAGTTGCCATATCTGTAGATTCTTCTGTGTATGCTGCTCTAATGCAGCTTCCTCGCTTTGTGTTGGTGCTTCGCTGCTCTTCCTAGGAACGTATTATCCTACTCAACGTTGCAGTTCTATGAACAAAATTTTCATCCACTTCCGCTCTGCCTCCGCCAGCCACCGTTCTAGAGATGGTTTGAATGATATTTGAAGATGTTTAAAATCTCACTAATGCTCACTGGAGCTCCCGCCAAGAATGAGCATTGATTGCCGTTTTTCTAATTGGGTGATGGAAGAATTTCCAAATCTGACTGGTGTTCGTGCCAATAAGACACAAAAAAATTGAGCATCTTGGTTGGCTTGGAATCTGAAATTTCAGCTATCTTGCAGACCTACTGGTGCTCAGAATGCATACAGATGTATCGTTGAATTGGGTACTTAGAACAATAGAGTATCTGAACCTGAGTATATGATTGGATACTAGCTAGTTCATTCCTATCTGTGCAACAGTGAAGCGAATGCATTAGGAGTGTGGAACTGCGGTTTCTTTGGATACCAAGGGATATAGCAGATCATATAGTATACCTGAGCTGTTTGAATAGAATGATAAAACCGTTTTCTCTGGGTAATTTGAAAACTTTTAACACTAGAAAATCTGACTAGTGCTCAAGCAACTGTTGCACCACCCTGGGATCCCCGCCTGATTATTGCTTAGTTTCCTATTAACATGTTTTCTATAAAAAACATGAATGTCGTAGCTTTATTTTCTTTAACGCTAAGCTGTATATTGTCATGAGTTATTGCAATTGTTGAAATGAAAACCGGCATTTAATGATAGCTCTAGTTATCGCTGTTTTCTTTATTACGTTTCTTGTAAAGCTGCGATTCCCAAAATCTGAATGTCTGCCTCTTTTACCAGAAAATTCGTAATGAATTGATTAAAAGGCAGTAGTGAATCGTTGCTGAAGAATCGTACTGATAGATGACTTACATTCTTGACTTTTGATCTTCTGATCTTAATATAGTATGCATGCAGATGCATTAGCATACGCACTATTCATAATACGCCATGCAGCAGCTTCATAACACATTCCAGCGATATAACTACTGCATCTTTATGGTAGGTAGAACTTATCTAATTTGTGAAAAAGCTGGAATGAAGATATTTCCTTTCTCTACAAGTCATAAGGAGATTTGCAGGGTTGAATCGTGGGAAAAAGTCAACTCATTGTATTATTGAACAAAGGCGGAAAATTTTGCGGATTTCTAAATACAATCTCCTTATTCTCCTTTGTTTAGCTTGAATTGAAGGGCACGCTTATAAGAATACGTCATATTGAACTATTGCTTTCGACATTTGGGTCAGCCAATCAAAGACAGCCATTCCCACGGGGTCCTGGTACACCTTTACGCTTTCGCACGACTGGCATAAGAGAACTGTCAAGTTCTATAAGTGCCAGACGGGGGGTGTGTCATCCAAGATATTTAATGCAAACTGAGCTAAGTATTTTGCTAACGAATTGAATGTAACCTTACTGCTCTAGTGTGTTAGGTATATCGGTGTACATCCTCTGATGTAATGTTCTAATGCCTTGAGCTGATTGTTTTAGTATGTATAAAGAAGGATATCTGTAAAGATGTGTGACGAGAAAATATACATCAATAAACAGAAAAGTCCCAAAAAGGTAAGTATTCAATTCCAAGCTGAAAATTGTAAACCGTACTCTCCTTCATCCAGTCAGTCTTGATCAACTTCCACTTATGGTACAATTTTGCTAGAAACATATACAATAGAGTTATGCGACATTGTATTATGGCAGACAGACTTTAAAATCTTACCAAATAGAGAAGAAATGCACAGTACGCGAAATACTTTCTTAAATGAGGGCGCAACTAATCCAAAAGTATGCTTAAAGCATACTTGTACTCCCTACATATAGCTGGAAATAGTTGTAACGATGACCATTGTCTATGAAGTATCTCAAACAGTTTTGAATTTAGTAACAATTCCATACACTTTGTAGTGATGATTAGAGGACGGCGGAGGCGGACGATAAGCCTGGCTTCTATATATATATATATATATATATAT
>WIPJ01000945.1:53228-70682 GCA_018155075.1 Cassiopea andromeda
TATATATATATATATATATATATATATATATATATATATATATATATATATATATACACACATATATATGTATGTATGTATGTATGTATACACATATATTTCAATAAGAGAACTATTCAACTCTTCTATTTTCTCTTTTCTAGTTCACAATCCTGATGTTGATCCTAGCGCAAAGTATAGAGCTGGATTTATAACTTGCGCCTCTGAAGTAACAAGAATGATTATGGGCTTTCCAGGCCTGGATGAAAGTGTGAAATTCAATGTTATGAAACATCTTGCAAAATGCTGCACTGAAGACAAGAGACCAACAGTTGATGAAAACATCAAGCAAGAAGTAGCTCAAGGGAGCAATGTGCCGACAGATGTAAGAGTTGAGCCACTAGAAAAAGTTAAGCTGAAACTGGATGAATCGAATCAAGATGCAAAGCAAAGATTATTCCGAAGCCAGGAAAAAATAATAGACTCACTTCTTGGACACAACAGTATAACTCATTGCAAAGTGACTGAAGCGGCGACTGTGGCTGAGAAACGTTTAATGTACAAGCATGTACTCAGTACAGTAGGCTCTGCAAAGATGGGTATGTCTACAGGCTCTCGAATGCGGCGATCACATTATCTTACTAGGGCTAATAGGTATCACAAAGATGACCAGAAGCTACAGCAATTTTTTCCTAATTTGAAAAGCTATAGCAAAAGCCCATCTGCATTCCTGTGGAATGATACTAGTCACTATGATAGTAGCAGCAGAGAATCGTTGACGAATAGCATAATGCCTCCTTCCCTTCCTTGGAATAAGGCCACAAAACTTTGCTCAGATAGCAGCAAAAGCACCACTTGCAGATCTGAAAATAGTTTGATAAAGCCTATACCAAAACTGCCAGACAGATATCTAATAACTGAAGGGATACGGTTGATGCCAGCAACAGTGCTTGTGCCTGTTCAAGTGGGATATGCATCAATTGATGAAGGCGAGTCAAACAACCAGACTGAAGAGCAAGAGATAAAAAGAGATGTCTGGAGGCCATGGGAGAGAGAAGAAACAGTGACAAACCACTCCAAAGTCATAAAATATCAAAATCTTTTTTTCGATGTGACTTCTAATCAGCGTTGACTGACTCGTGGCAAATGGACGACCCAACAACTTGACGCTCCACAGAGTTTACTTTTTGTCACTGTACAGCATTGAAGAAACAAAGTATAATTAGACGATGCATTGCGATGCTACTGTTGCTTAAAAGATGCATGAGGACTATAGCAAATCCCTCAGTGACAGGAGTGTATCCAGGGGATTGGGGGCCATGGCCCCCCAAACAACGATGTTTCCTATAGCAAACAATGATGTTAAGAAACTTTTCACCTGTGAAAGACAATTAAGGACCCCTAAAGTCTAGCTCTGAATCCGCCCCTGCTTACAGACATATATACTTACAGACATATATGCTTACAGACATATATACTTTTAGGACAAGACTCCAATAACCAGTCCTATTAGCAGTAGCACAGTGAGGGAGGGCAAGGAAAACGGCTGCTCTAATGAAAAAATGTTAGCGTCCGTGAAACGCTAATGTCTGCAATAAAATCAATGCATTAGAAAATAACTTTCAATTAACTAGTGTAACTGCTCTTAGGGTATATCCTCATATCCAAAGCAACGTTTCCCTGACGTTTAAAGGGCATGGTCATACAGTTTTCTGGATAGCCCCTGACTCCCATAACTCTCTTCTTCATATCGGATGGTACTTCAACGCTGGATATGACTCGAGGCTATGCCCCCATCACCTAAGTTACTCCTAGGATCCATACCCTTTTCCCCTACTTCGTGGCCCCACCCTGTTTCTCTAACTACAAAGACGCGATCCTGACTACGCCATTGCCTACTAGTTCACCGAATTTGTGAAGGATTGTAAGGACAGCCGGTATATAGTAAAAATCCGCATATAAGAATCTTTATTTATTAAAAACCTACAGTCTGAAATTTGTGTTGTAATTTCAAGTAACTACAACCTTTTCAGCCTGATATTCTTGCTAGGTTCTTAATAATTGTTCCATTTTCATCCACTAAGAAATGGAGTTAAATACTTGCCAAAAGTCCCTGGGACACTTGCAAAACATTACGAGAAACTTTAGCTTTCTCAGCAGTTCAGCCACCACGCCTTGACGCACCTTCCCCCTTCCCCCCAAAGCAATGTTGATCTCTTTCTGAGACACTTGGCATTATTGTGCACGAGAAATTTTCCAAAACCAACATTGTTTAGGGGGGAGGGGAGCGAATGTTCCGTCCAGATTGAAAATATGCAAAGTGTCCCAGGATTTTTGGCGAGTATTGTAGTATGCTTGCCAAGCAATCCCTTTCATAGATGCTCCAAAAATAGTAGATGCATAGTTGTGATAGCCAGGTTATTATAATTATTTGATGCCAACTATCATTCTTCAGAGAAATTTCAGAAAGGAGACCTGTGCATAGGAACCTACATTTGTGAACTGTAACGTAAGTTTTATGTGCAGGTCTCCTCTCTATTGCTCAATTAAAGTCAGTACAGTGAATATGCAAATGATTTGTGAATTAATATACACTAAGACCTTTTCGTTTTACGCGGACGATGCACTTGCAAACACCTTCGCAAACCTATTAACATGGATGATTGAGTGCTCTTGCAAAGTCCTGATTTCGCACCCAACAACTATCACTCCATTTGCTGCCTGCCAGACCCATATCTTTTATGTCTTTGACGCTTCTATGGGATACCTATGAAGCAAAAACTTTTTTACCACCCATTCGCCCTCTTAGGCTGATCGCTGATCTGCGAAGGCTATGTACTGTCCTCGTGACAATTTTCTCAAACTGATCTGAGCACACTCTCGTTAACTTGTACTACAATGAAAAAATCCGACATCTGTCTAGTTAGAGAGAGCCTCAGTACAGGTCCGTAGACAGCTTAACTGGATTGGGGGGGGGGCACAGATGCAGTATTCAAGCTAAAAGCTGGAGGGTGTTTGCATGGTACATATCTGTGCAAATAGACAGTAAGCATGCCAAAATAGTATTTTTCCATAAGTAGTCTGCAGGAAAATGGGGTTCCTGAGGCTTGCACCCAGAACAATTTTTCGAGGTAATGTCCTCTAGAGCACCGGAAACGCCCTTTACAGGATAGAATGTAGCAGTTTTCATCATTGATCTTCATGCTAAGTTAGAGAAACTGTCTCATCTACCTAGTTTCATCAAAATATGAAGATTTAAAACGAAAAAAGAAAAGGCTGAACCGAATTTTTGTCTCTGTTACTGCGTGCATGTACACCATTGATAGAAATAAAACAATCTCCTACGAGTTCATTGAAGAAAAATATTTCTTACCCCAGATATTTTGCATGGGCTAGATTGAATGCACTCTGAAGGAATAATGCCTTATTCCCTAAAAGAGTCGGCCTCTACAGAAGCAGAAATTCTTACATTGGTACTAAGACTAAAAATGGTTTGAAGTTTGTCGCACAACAAAATCAAGATATCTTCATGCCACATATCTGCGTTGTGATGCTCCTAGATTCTAGATTGGGTAGAAGTCAACTGAAAAATAATTTTACAAGTACAGTGTATAGCACTTCTATATACAACCTCAGAAAATTATTGGAGATCAATGTCCCCTGCCCCCCTAGTGTCTACGGGCTTGCAGTAAAGAAGAGTTCACAATAGCTGAGACCTATGGGTAGACATACAGTTGTAGTCCTAATTAAACTTTTACCATAGTCTGCACCATTTCATATCTACTTGAAAAATACATATTCATTTTTCATTTTGGTACGTCCATTACACGTTCATTATAATCAACCCACATCTCTTCACAATCATAGTCACATATTGATCTATTGCATCATCTTCATGCTCCATCTTTCACTTCACTGCAGATGGCACTGATGTTGGAACTATGGCCTTTTCTATGATTGTTCTTATTATAAATCGAGGATAAATAGCCTGATGCCTGTTCAAAACCCTACCAAATGTTGATGCTGTTATCCTCTTTGACCTTTCCAACTACCATATTTGTTCTGTACTCTGCATAATTGTTTTATTGCAAATTGTATATTGATTGCACTATTGATACTCCAACCTTTTCATATACAGCACTAAAATCTTTTGATCACTAGACAATAATTCTTCATCATTGCTGGTATGCAGTCTAGATGGCATTGCATTTTAAAATGGCAGAGCAGTAGGATGCATTGAAGGTAAGTACCTTTGCTCAAAACGGGATATGACCATCCAAGAGGTGCAGACAATGACAAAACTTTCTTCATGAATAACATTGATGGTATTCCACAATTATAGCGCAACCACAATTACTGGTATCAGTGCCAAGTGGCATTAAATATTTTGGGACTTGAATGGATAGACTGTGTAATTTATACTTCAAGAGGGATGTATGTTGAGAGGAGGACCTTGCTACAGGGGGGTGGTGGATGCTACAGACCACAACAAATTTCATTCACGTATCACTCGGCAAACTTGTTGTACTCGGTCAAAAGTAATATAGAATCTCCTTGCAAACTCGGCAATTTGAATATGTATAATCTGCATGAATGACGCATGGCTGCAGCAAGTGATTATTTATTATTTACACCAATGAATGAAAACTCAGGAGTTATTGCCGCTGACGAAGCTCTGATTCTTCAACGGCAGGTGATGTCACAGTATTGGAATGAAAATGGCGAATGGCAGTTTGGGTCTGCTTATATGACCGGAGCTAATCGGTTACCGAGCAGTTTGACTATGTGAGTAACGACTGATCGAGTTACTGGCATACTCGGGCTTATCTAAGGCTGGCGAGTAACTCAGCTACCAAGACCTCTGTAGCCTGCCGATATTCCTCCCAAGATGTTGGAAAGCTCGGCTTTGTAAGTTTCTTGGCTCCAAATAAGCCTACATTTGGGCCATGCATGCAAAGCATGCAAGGAGATGGTACAGCAACATCATTACCAATCGGTAAATTCTCTTTAACCAGGCCAACATCGGCAAATAAAGGACACAATAGGAGCAAAAATAACAAGAATGACCATGATGGCACCCAGTCTACTAGTCAACCTAATGGAAATGGTAAATGCTGTAAGAATACTGTACTCATTGCAGGGGATAGCATGCTGTCTAATTTCAGTGAAAGAATGTTAAGCAGAAATTACGCTATAAAGGTTATAAGAATTTGACCTGTGCCTGGTTCACCTTCCTCGTCAGGCACAAAGAATGACCTGATGGCACAGGATAGAAGAATGTTAAGCAGAAATTACGCTATAAAGGTTATAAGAATTTGACCTGTGCCTGGTTCACCTTCCTCGTCAGGCACAAAGAATGACCTGATGGCACAGGATAGATTACCAACAGAAGTGTGTTCAAGAAGAAAAATAACTATAGGGAAGATGACTGTATATAAATCGGCTAAATAAGAAGAAGAGATAAGGGTCGGACTAACCATATTTTTATGTAGCAAGAATAAATGTCACCTCGTTGGAGTTCTTCGCTTTTATATACGTAGATCTGTTATAAGACGTGGTAGTCCAAACTTCACTCTTTTACATGATTGAGTCTTCTATAAGAGTGAGTCTTCTATAAGATTGATTCTTCTATACGATTGAGGTTTGTATAATATTCAGGATAAGATGTTGACTGCTGCAGACAATGAGGTTCTACTGCAAGTGAGGTGACTTAATCAAGAAGAGAACAGAAAAGAAAGATTAGTGGCTAGGGGGCTAAGGACCAAAAGGTCAAGCTTTTCAACAAAGGTCAGCAGCTTCCCAGGTACTACGGTTAGTGATTTATTTGACTACTTTAAGCCATTGCTGAAAAAAGCCCAAGAAAGGTACTTTACTACTCGGTGCAAATGACATAGAGCTTAAGACAGGTACTTGTTGAAATTAAGTTACTTATTGACTTCAGTCAAGAACATATACCAACATGCTATGTGGTTGTATCGGAAATAATCAAAAGATCGGATAAAAAGTACTTTGATGAAAAGGTCAATGAAGCAAATAAAGCACTGAAGTCTATGAGCTGTGAAACTATCTCAGTAGAACATTACATCCGATCTATTGGGTAAAGGAGGATTTTCTCCAAATTTCTTTAGCAACAAGAAGCCAGCAACTAAAATTATAGATGAGCTAAGATCGTTCTGTTACTAGGACTTAGTGAATGCCAAAGTAATGGAAGAAAATGGTCTCCAACTATGAATTACCTGAGTCATGTAGAATTGCAGAAAGACGGAATCGTAATCTCTTTTGTTAATGTAAAGTGCATGCTAAGAAATGTTGATGAAATCAAACTACTTATCCAAGAGGAGAAAATTTATATCTTTGAAGTCATTGAAAGCAATTTAGAAAATAATGTTATTGATTATTTACTTCCATTGATGAGTGTAAAATAGTAAGATTAGATTATAATAAACATGGGGGGGTAGATTCGCCGTTTTTGTCAGTGAGGACTTAAAATTTGAAATAAGGCACAATGTGCTATTACATAATCTAGAATTGGTAATCCTTGAAATACATCCATATCGAATTGTCCCTTTTCACTTAATGACATGGCACCGACCACCAAGTGCAAGTATAGACAGTTTTAAGCAGTTAGGAGCAGTTATCAGATTCTTAAAATAATATTGGTCGGGGACACCAACTGTGACTTCTCATTCAAACATCAAATGATTGATAGGAATTATAATCTACTGAATCACGTAGAGCACTTCGATATAATTTATGAACATTATGAGTACACCCAAATAGTAAAAGAGGCAGCTAGGGTGACAACTAGCACATCCTCTATCATAGATCACATTGCCATAGCAAATACAAACAATATTTACCAATCTGGATTCAGCAAAACGTGCATAAGCGATCATTACATGGTCTTCTGTTTTCGTAAATTTCAAGCAGCACAAAAAGCAGCATAAGTTCATATCTTGCAGAAGAATGAAAAATTTTGATGAACAGAAATTTTATGATGAGGCAGCTGCTTTACCCTAGTGGTATATAGTCATAAAACATGATAGCATAAACAGTGTTGTAGATTACTTTACAGAGATTTTGTTAAGTCTTATTGAGAAACATGCCCCTCTCAGGCTTAAACGGGTTCACAGAAGCATTGCCCATGGTTGAATGCTGATCATCATGCTCTTAGGAAAGCACAAGATAGAGTGAAAAAGCTGCAGTTAAACAAACTTCTAAGTATTTGATGGAGTCCTATAAGCATCTAAGAAATAAGTTTAATTTCTTGAATAAAAAACGTAAGAGAGAGCATTGTCCCATAAGCTACAAGACAATATTGGAGACTTAAGTAAAACTTGGAAGATAATTAAAAGCTGTTTTAGTGAAACTTCTAAAATAACAAAAATTGACTCTAAAAAAGTTGATGAGAAAATTGCTAATGAAGAAAATAAAATCCCTAAATTTTTGAACAAGTAGCTCTGTGACATTGATGAAAATCTAAAAAAGAATATTTAAAACAAGCCTAATCCCCTTATAAATGTGAATAAGGATTCTAGGGAGTTCCTTTTCTCTGAGATATCTGAAGAGGAAATAATAAGAGTAATCTCAACGCTTAAAATTTCCAAAGGATCAGATCCAGGTAGTATTCCATACTTCTTTTTAAATATCACAGTACTTATCATTGCTAAAACATTAGCTTTTCTTTTCAATTCATCTTTGTTTCAATTGGAAGCATGCAAGAGTCTCACCTATTTTCAAGGATGGCTCTACTGAGGAGCTATCTAACTACCGACCTAAATCTGTGTTGCCTTTCCTCTCGTGTTCCTTGAGAAACTTGTATACTGTAGGTTATATAAGTATTTGGATAGTAATTGACGTATTTATAGACATCAATCTAGCTTTAGATCATTCCATTCAGTTGCTTCATGCTTATTATCAAATACGAATGAGTGGTATCAAAACATTGACAACAATGAATTGACGGGGCTTGTGTTCATTGATTTGAAGAAGGCATTTGATATTGTAGATACGAAACTACTGCTTGAGAAACTTGCTCATTATAGCATCAAAAATGGATAAAAAATTTGGTTTGCTTCCTACCTCACAAACTGGCGACAATTTTGCACGGTAAATGGTAAATTTTCATCGACTGAGAATATCTCATGTGGTGTTCCTCAAGGTTCATCTCTTTGGGACCGCTTTTATCCCTTCTCTTTATCTATGTCATACCTTACTCATTAACTAAGGTCAAGGTAAATGTTTATGCAGACGATACTAGTCCTACACACTCTGATGTAAAAGTAGATAATGCAACACAAGTGATAAATTCATAGTTAGAAAAGCTAAAGGAATGGCTGCAAGGCAACAAGTTATCCTTAAACATTGACAAGACTATTTCTTTGATCATAGGCACGAAAGGTATGCAGAATGATGAGAATGGAGAAAAACTGTTGCCTAACTTTACTATTGATGGAGAACCTATTCAGTAATAAATTTCAACTAAATATTTTGGAGTTCAGATAGACAATGAACCCCTAAAAATGGAAAGATCACATATTTCAAGTGTCATTCAAAGTTGTGCGTGCAATAGGATGCATCAAATATGCGAGAAAGTTCTTACCTCGATAAACTTAGAGAATATTATAATTAGGTCTCGTCGAGTCGCACTTTAGATGCTGTTGTTCCGTTTGGGGGCCTTGTTGTAAAGTTTTAAGGCAAAAAATTGAACAATTGCAAAACAGGGATGTAAAGACCATAGAATTAAGTCCTTACAATGCACAAACGGAGGTGAAAGAGCCCATCTACTCGGGTGTGGCTGGGGTATGAGTTTGGCAGCTTATATCCCATCTAAATGGTCACATAAGCCCGACAAGGATCAACAGCCTACTGTCACCTCCTCGTGGTCCCTGCTGGGTAAAGCAGAGGACAGCGGCTCACTAGCGGGTTGGGGTGTGCCTATTTAAAATAACCCTTATGCCTCCAGCTATGGGTCAAATAGTCGGGCAGACGGGGCTCGATAGCCTTGGCAGGTAGCCAGTCTATGAGAAGGAAAACTCTAATGTCAAACTCCCTGCCAGGGTTACGGCGAAGGCCAACGGCAGATCCAGTGATGGTGAAGTCGGAAGAGCTACGACCCTGGAAGTCAACGGCGGCAACAGCGGAAGAACAACCAGGAAGAGAAATGGTGGTTCACTTCAGTCCACTATTGCTGAAGGCACCGGGAAATCACTGCAATTACTCTTTCATTGAAAATGAACGTGATCATGATGGACATGTTCAGAGCTGTTTTTATTGCATTAATTTCATGTTATCTTTTATGTAATTTTGCAATAATAAACAAATGCTACTACTACTACTAATGCACAAACTAGACCTCTACTGAAGCAATTTAGATTATCTAGTATTCAAGATGATATACAAAGCAATTAATAACCAAGCACCGGAATATTTATCAGTTCTGTTTAATAGAGTTTCTGCTATGATAGGTAAAACAATACATAATGCTAATGTAAATCTAAGATTCCCGCGATTAAACACAACCCATAGTCAAAGTTGTTTTGCATTCAGAGATGGACTTGCTTGGAATAGCTTGTCGAGAGAAATTAATATGCAAAATCCTATGATTCATTTAAATACAAATTAGAAAACAACAGCAAAGTTCTCAGTCGATTTAGATCTCGTTTAATATTTACCTGTACTTGGTTTTTCATTCTATTTGATGTACAGGTTTCGTTGCCTTTACTGAAAATACTTTAACTGTATATTTTTAACATGACCCGGAGGGGCTTCCATGTATAAATAATGATATTATATGAAGCAAATAGTTTCTTTAAACTTCATATAATTGAATCAATAATGCAAATAGAATTATGCAGTTCACTGATACTAGGTAGTACACAATTGGCTAGTCTGCTAGCACAACTTGAAAATTCACTTAACTAGGTGTAGTAACTGGAAGTCTTTGTCAAAAGGAGTTCCGCAGGGATCTGTACTTGGTCCCCTACTGTTCAACATATTTATGAATGATTACTTTTACGCTATTGAATACTCTCAGGTTTGCAACTTTGCTGATGACAACACGATATTTGCATGTGGTGAAACCTTAGATGAAGTAACCAAGTGTATCGTAAATGACAAATGGTAATGCAGTGGTTTAAACTGTATGAGATAGTAGCAAACCCGGAAAAATTCCAACTAATTTTCTTTGAGCTAAAAGAAGACCACGAGCTAAGCATTGAAGTTAATGACGATGTTATAAAAATGCCTTATACAGTTAAACGCTCGGGTGTCACCATTGACTCCAAACTTAGATTTAACGAGCATGTCAAGATTATCTGCCAAAAGACAAACAACAAGGTTAAAGCTTTTTCAAGGGCTGTAAGGTACTTGAACCCCAGAAGGCTAGCCTACTATATAATTCGTTTGTACTGACAAATTTTAATTACTGTACACTTATATGGATGTTCTGTGGAAAAATGACAAATGATAAAGTCAACAGTGTCCATAAGCGTGTCCTGAGAGTGTTGCTAAGTGATTATACCTCTAGTTTTGAGGAGCCCCTACACATAAAGGAAGAAGTGAAAAATCATGAAAGAAATCTGCAAAACTTATGCTAGAGGTATACAGATGTATGACCTCAGAGAACTCCTCCTTTCTGTGCGAGTTCTTCAACAAAAAGTGCTTCCATATAGCTTAAGTATAAACCATCTCCTCCAACTTCCAAACACAAGGAGAAAGTATGGAGACGAGTCACTTTCATTTAGGGAGAGCATGACTTGGAATCAACTTCCAGGTCAATATAAAGCTGCAAAAACTGATAATGAATTCAAAATGAAAATTGAAAGTTGGAAGGGATTTGAATATACTGGTCGCATCTGTATATAGTTCTTCAATTTATACTGTTCCTTTTAGCTTTCATTGTCACAAGTGTAGAGTTGGCGTTAATTAGCATTAGCTATTCTTCAAGCCAACTGAAAAGGAAATTGTATTACTATTATCATTATAAATGTTTCGTTCGTAATCTTTATACTGATTTCAAAACATCAATCATCACACAAGATTTTAATACCCCATTCATTACTATAGGTCGTGGAGTCCTTCAAGGCGATTGCCTAAGTCCTCTTCTCTTTAATCTTTGCTTCAATTCATTTATTAAACACATTAAATCAGATGAATACCGTCAGTGTGGCTTCTTCAACAAAAGTTTCATCAATGGTACCCTCCTCTCTCTTCGGCCAATCCACTGGTTCCAGTTTGCCGATGATGCGACAGTAGTTAGTGGTCAGGAATACGAAAATCAACTTCTTTTAAATCGCATTACTCTTTGGTGCCAATTGGCTGATATAATTATTAGGGTAGACAAATGTGTTACATTTGGTATGAAAAAAGTACGAACGAAATCAGTTCAGTATCAACCAAAGCTTATTATCAACAGTCAGCTAGTACCTTGTGTTAGCACTGGTAGTTGCTTCAAATATCGTGGGAGATACTTCGATTTTCAAATGAGTAATTACATGCACAAGTCTGAACTAATTGATATGACAAATGCTACTCTAGCTCAAATTGACCGGTTGCCTTTACATCCCAAATACAAAATTTTATTATATAGCAGGCACCTACTTTCTAAAATTTCTTGGCAATTCACTGTAGCTGATCTTTCAAAAACATGGGTGTCTGAAAATCTTGATAATATTGTTGCATTGTATGTTCGAAAATGGCTGGAAATTCTAGTGTGTGGAACACTCAGCAATGTCTTTCCTACTAAAGCAAAGTTTGATTTAAGCCTTTATCCTCGATCTATTAAATTTAGCCAATTTCAGACTGTCGCTCGTAATGCTATTAAATGCTCCCCAAATGAGGATATTAAGAATCTTTGGAAGTCAACAAGTACTCACACAAACCTGCAATATGACTGATACAGAGATACAAAAGAGGTGCTTAAAGCTTTTCGATCATCCCAGGAAGAGAGACTACAGTCTCATTTAGTCTCGCAAGGGTCTTTCTTTTCTGCTGTTATTTCAAAGTCCTTACCAAAACTAAACTCTATCTGGTCTTCTGTTCAGTCTAATTTACCAAAAAATATTTTCAACTTTACAGTTCGATACATCAATGATACTCTCCCAACTAGAAAGAATCTTTCCAAATGGGGACTTGCTATCTCATCTGATTGTCATTGTTGCCTGAAACCGGAATTTCTTCTCAACGTTGTAGCTGGTTGCAACAGTTATCTTAATTAAGGTCGATACACATGGCGGCATGACTCTGTTCTTCACTTAATTGCATCATCATTACAAGGAGTTACAGGTACAACATTGTATGCCGATCTTCCAGGCTATATAAGTCCATCAGTTATTACTGGGGATAACTTACGACCAGGTCTTCTCTTAACCTTTAAAAATACTTGTTTGTATATTCTTGAACTCACCGTTGGTTTCGAGACAAATCTATCTATTAATGCAGCTCGAAAAACTAACAAATACCAGGACTTGACTGTAAATCTAAGACAACAGTACAATGACGTTAAACTAATAAGTCTCTCCATCAGCACTTTAGGTATTATTTCATCTCTCTCAACTGCTTTTATCGAACTGCTCGAAGAGATCAAGGTTGGAAATATTCATTAAGAATACATATTGAAAAAGATATCTGTCATTACAATCAGGTCTACTTATTTCATCTTCTGCAGACGAGGAAAGGATTGGAATACTGTTTGCGTTCCATGGCCAAATGTGTGAGCAAAAATAAAAGATTACACATGATAATAGCCCAATTAACTATTGATACTTCCGTTATTTGACTTATTCCTATGTTTTCTTCAAGTTTCGAACCAGTATTTTCAGTTTGAAAACAACGACTCCATTCATTTGATCACATAAGGGTATGCTGTAGTATCTGCAATATTTTATATCGTACACGATATCAGAGAAGTGCATGTTCAGGCTTAAAGACCAATTTTGCGCTACATTTTGATATGAAAACTTTTATCTTAGCGCAAATAAGATTTTTGTTTTTAGTAAGTAATGTCGGGGAAAGTATTTTCAGTCTGAAGTATTGAGAAATTTTTTCTTCCTGTCTGAGATAAGGCAATAAATGTCCACCGTAGAGATACAATTCATAAATAGCTCGTTTGGTTCTAAGCGCATTTTCTTTCAGTTTTTCATAGTTTTCATGGTCTTTCAATGTTCAGTTTGTGTCAGAGAAATGTTTGTATTTTTGGAATAAGAAAGAAAATGTCTGGAACCTCTTCATAGCTAACAGGTATCGTTAAAGCTTCGTTCTGCCACTTTGTTGATAAGAAGAAATCCGCCGCTACGCAATATTACCTACGGAGTCACAAGTTAGCAAAAGACCATTCACATGCACGCAATTTTTCGTATGTTGGAAAACAACACGAGTAGTACCTATTTTTGCAAATGGAAGGCGTGATGATCGGTCAAACTATAGACCCATCTCTGTTCTTCCTGCTTTGTCCTGACTTATTGAAAAGCTAGTGTATGATCAGCTCTATAATCACCTTGACAAAAATAACCACCTGTGCATATTTCAATCTGGTTTTCAAGCCTTGCACTCGGTTGTGACATGGTTACTCAAATCCACTAATAACTGGTATGTAAGCATAGACAATAGTAAAGTCAGCCCTGTTATATTTATCGATCTAAAAAAGCGTTCAATACTGTACATGGCATACTTTTAGCCAAATTGAATCACTATGGAATTAATGGTATCGAGCATGATTGGATTCGTTCTTATTTAAAGCCTGGTACTCACTGGGCGTTTAAGTGCGCACGCCCTTGAGGGTTTATCTGTGGAATTTCAGCCCGCAGACACACTCACTATGTAAATTTTTAAACACGTGGTTTTAACTGAGAGCAGCGATGAGCTTAGAAAGTTTGAAGAAAAAGTTATATATTTTTAAAACTCTTTCGCGTTTAAAAGTGTTATGAAAAGAAAACAAGTAAAGTAGTTTTGAACATTTTTTCGATATTTGCGAATGACCCTCGATAGGCTTGGACGTCTTTTGAGCTTGGTACAACGAAACATCGAGAAGAAAGATACACATTTTGAAATTTTCGAATAAATTTTTTGCATCATACCAATTCTCGATAAAATCTAATGACCTTGCCACTTCTTTCCAAGCATTTTTACTGCATCTCCTTCCTTAAATCCTTTTTTGGACCTATCGTATAGCACTGGAAAATTTCGAACAGTTTCTGACAATTTCTTTTGTTCAAAAGGTGACAATCCTTTGCTATTGCAAGCCATATTGCTATCCTGTGAGTCTGTCAAGTTCTAACAATGTTGTTTAGATGAGCAAATCTGAGTAATAATTCAAATAAGACGGAGTTCCTTAGGAAAAAAGTCCACAACCACATGCTGATCAATCAACTTCTGTGTGATGAAGCGTTACATTCCGCGGCACTTCAAAACGTGAAACGCCAAGAGCAAAAAGTTTTTATCTTTCTTCGAACGAGCACCCTCAGGAATTTAATCACACTACCGGTACTCATTAGGATTTAAGTTAAACCCTCAAATACGCGCGCACTTAAACGGCCAGTGAGTACCAGGTTAAAATAATCGCAATCAATTCTGCAAGGTCAATGGCGAATCTTCTAAAATTCAGTCTATTAAAGATTGGAATCCCACAGGGCTCGTGTATTGGGCCTCTCCTTTTCTTGCTTTACATCAACGATTTACCATTTACACTATGTGGAGCCCATGCCACTTTGTCTGCTGATGATACTACCATCAGTTACTCATCTGACAACATGATAGACTTAGTTGCGGTTGTCAACTCAGAACTTTCACACCGTAATCAATGTTTGCAAGGTGATAAGCTGTCAATGAACGTTATCAAAACTCAAGCTATGATAATTGGGTCTAAGCAAGAACTAAGCCACATAGAATAATTAATTTGACATTCCAAGATTTTACCTTGGGACAGAAGACATTGATCTTGTAAATCAAGCTAGATATCTTGGCTTAATATTTCAAGACAACCTAAGATGGGACAGCCAAACTAAGAACATACAGATTAAAATTTTGCGAACCTTGAGCTTTCTTAAATACGCCAAGAAATATATTCCAATTGCCACCCTTAACGAGATGTATAAGGGTATAGTAGAACCTAACTTCAATTATTGCTGCTTTGTTTGGGGCTCCTATGGAACTACTAAGCTAAATAATTTACAAAGATTGCAACATAGAACTGGAAAAATAGTGATAAATAACCCATTTGATTCTTCTGCAATTTTCTTGTGGGTTTGACTTTGATGGCGGAGGCGTAAATGAGAAGCTGTGGCTAGCGGCATATATTAACTTAAAACTTGTTTGCTTTGTGGGTATTATTTATTGCTATTTCAAGCCTTGGACATTGATTCAATATTGGAGACTCTGAAGAGGGTTATGACTAAAACACGTAAAGGCAAACCGGACTCTCCAAGTCATGCGACCTTGCCTCCTCATTCGGGCTTAACTATGGAAAGTCTTTATGACTTGATGACTGAGCACTTCACTAAGCTAGAAGAGAAGGTAGCAACGAAAGATTGTATCAATGGGTTAATGGAAATCATAAACGATCAAAAACAAAAAATAAGCATGATGGAAGACAAGATTGCCGTTATGGAGAGTCATATATCGCAGCTGCACGTGGCGAATGATGGTATAGAACAATACCAACGCCGTCTTTGCTTGCGAATTTGTGGCATTGAGTTGCCTACTCTGGGGCAAAACGAAACAGCTCAAGACTGCCTTGATAAAGTAAAGGACGTTTTCACTGATATTGGAGTGGAAATTCCTTATGATGTTATCGATAGAGCACACAGAATTGGAAAGACCACAAGTTATAATGGGAAGAAGTGCAGGTAGATGATCGTTCGTTTTACCACGTGGCGACATAGGACTATAGTTTATAGAGCAAGAAAAAATAGGATAAAACTGGATTTGACAAAGAGGAGATCGGAGATACTGGAGAAAGCTAACAAGCTACTTAAATCAAGTGAGACTTCTTTTGCATTTGCAGACATTAACTGCAATCTATGGTGGTTTAATTGTGGTACATACAAGTACTTTGAAAATGTTGAGGACCTTAAGCTTAAGCTTAACTAACAGACTAAGTAATTTCCAGTATTTATTTTTTGCTATTTTTTTTTCTTTTCTAGTATTATTTCCCTATTTCCAACTGTTGAATTCAGACAAAGCCGTTTTGATTCAATGCATTGAAAACATTCAGTAGTTAACACCTCCTTATTGATTCGCACATAATAGCGATAGCTTGTTGACATAAGCGCACTCATAATAAACCCAAATCATGCCCCTTCCTGTTTTATTTTAATGCTGCTTAGCCAGAAAACTCTTCTTTCAAATACAGTTTCTTTTATATTTTTCCGGATAAAGTCACTATAGGTAAAGAGAGGTCGTAACCTTATAAACTAATATGTTGCATACAAATAAGTTTAAAATGCCCTCGTATATCTATGACCTACCTAGTTTTCAATCGAATTCAGATCTTACTGGGCTGCCTTTCTTGAGTGAATACGATATTGATGAAAACCTTCCTAATACTATCCATTCAAGATACTTTACTGTCCCTGAGCTTGCATCTTTGGACTCCAACAATAGTCCACTTTCTATTCTACACACTAATATACGAGGTCTCTCTTGCCATTCTGATGAACTGGTTCAATTATGTGTTGCTGCAAAGAAATCTTTTGATATTATAGGAGTATCTGAAACTTGGAGCTCCGAACAAAACAAGGTACTAACCAATATTGATATAAGTGGTTATAAGTTTTATGATACGTCTTCAACAAGCCAAAATGGAGGTGTTGGGCTCTATGTTAAGACTAATCTTAATTCAAGGAGTTGTGATGATCTGAACTTCAAATGCAATGGATTTGAAAACATTTGGGTTGAAATTGATAACAAAAATAGCAAAGACCTCCTATTCTGTTGCACCTACAGACACCCAGGCGCTGATATAGAGACATTCATTTCACATTTTAGAATAATTTTGCCCAAATTATTAAACAAGCAAGTTTTCATCATGGGAGACTTTAATATTAACTCATTAAACTATGACTCACATACAACTACTTCCGATTTGGTAAATACTTTCTTTTCAAATAATTTCTTGCCCTATATAACTCATCCTACCAGAGTGTCTAAAAATTCGTCAACAATTATTGACAATATATTTACTAATGTATTTGACACCAAAATTACATGTGGAAATATTTTGACACATATATCTGATCATTTCCCTCAGTTCTTGATAGTTGAAAATGCAAATATATCATACAAAGAGCTAGAGATTCTTAAATCGGACTACTCATCTTTTAATGAAAGAAACTTTCTAAGTGACTTTACTGCAATTGATTTTAAATATATCAATAATGCTACGGATGTTGATCACGCTTACAATAAATTTCTTGATGATACTACTTTACTGGTTAAAAAACATGTACCTACTAAGAGATGCACTAAAAAAGAGTTGAA
>WIPJ01000945.1:80015-125354 GCA_018155075.1 Cassiopea andromeda
GCTGATCATGAGTGGTAATGTGTACTCTAGTGCCTGGAGACAGTGTCGACAATGGGGCAGCTCTGTGTCTTTTATTGAAATTTATCTGTTGCTGCAATCGACTATTCTCCTCTCTGTGACGCAACTGTTCAACATCAGGGATTTGTGGCTTCAATTTTGCAGGGAATGTCGGGACTGTAGACCGAATGTTTCTACCCATAAGCAATTGAGCTGGTGTGTATCCACAAGCTAGCGGTGTAGATCTATAAGCTAGCAAGGCCTTTGCTTGATCTTGCTCTTTCTTTAGTATGGACTTTGCTGTCTGGACTGCACGTTCAGCTTCACCGTTAGATTTGGGAAACCATGGACTGCTCGTAGATATCATGAATCCCCAATCATTTGCAAATTTAGCATATTCAGCAGAGTCAAAAGGAGGACCATTGTCAGATCGAACTTTTTGAGGGATCCCATGACGGCTAAATATACTTTTGAGGCATCTAACAACTTCACTTCCTCTTTTGTTTTTATTCATTGCGGCAATCTCAATGAATCTTGAATAATAGTCAATGACAATCAAATAATCAAGTGACTGGCATTGGAAAAATCCATTCCCAATTCTTGCCAAGGGCGTTCAGGGAAAGGAGTAGGGCTCAATGGCTCTGGTCGATTTACTTTATGCTTCAAGCAAACTTTGCAATTTTCAACCATATCTTGAATTTGTTTTGACAAACCAGGCCACCACACTGCTTGCTTGGCACGCTCACGACATTTGCTTATACCCATGTGGGCTTCATGAATCCTGTCTAAGACTTCAAGACGCATAGATGAGGGTATAACTATTCTTGAATCCTTTAAAAGAACGTTTTGAGCAACTGTCAAATTTGCACGTTCTGTCCAATAGGGACGAATAGCACTAGGGATTAGGTGTTTCTCTGGCCAGCTCTCAAAACAATATTCTTTGATAGTCTTACAGACTTCATCAGTATCCTGTGCTTCTATTATCTGCTGTAGTTTTACATCTGAGACTGGGAGCGAGTCCAGTATTGAGCAAACATAAGCCTCTGTTTCTTCATTGAATTTATCAGCTATTTGACATGCAGTATTATTTGTCATCATTCTTGATAAAGTGTCGGGAGTATACATTTCTTTGCCATGGACATGAACTATGGATTTTATGTTGAATCTCATCAACCGCATTCGAAAACGTTGAATACGAGGTAGTAACTGGTCAAGGCAATGTGTTGTTAGCATTGGCAGCAATGGCTTGTGGTCTGTAACTCCAATTATTGCTTTTCCCAATATATAATCACTAACACGTTCACACAGCCATGTAAATGCTAAGCATTCTTTCTCTATGGGCGAGTAACGTGACTCTGTATCTGTGAGTGCTCGTGAAAAATATGCAATTGGTTTCCACAGTCCATTGTCCTGCTCTTGAAGAATGACTCCTCCGATGCCATATTTTGAGGCATCACTGCATACCTTAGTTTTTCGATTGACATCATAGAATGCTAATACAGGTGGTGTTGTCAAACATTCTTTTATGTCTTTCAATGCATTATCTTGGGCATGACCCCATGTCCACGAATTCTTCTTGATAAGCAGGTCTCTCAGTGGCTTTGTTTTGTCAGCTAAATGATTGGTAAACTTTGAGAGCTGATTTACCATTCCAAGAAATGATCGAACTTCTGTAATGTTCTTGGGAGCGGGAAAATTTACTATGGCAGCAATTTTGCTTGGGTCTGGGCTGATGCCATTTGCACCAACAATGTTACCCAATACTCTGACCTCAGATTTACTAAACTCGCATTTTTCTAAGTTCAATGTGATATTTGAATCTGCCAATCGTTTGAGAACTGCGTGCAAACGTTCATCATGAATCTTTTGGCTTTCTCCATGAACAAGTATGTCATCAATTTGACACTCAACACCTTCTAAGCCTTCTAATTTGCTTTCCATGACTTTTTGAAATTGTTCTGAGCCAGTAGAGATTCCATAGGGCAATCTTTCAAAGCAATATCTGCCCCAAGGAGTGATGAAGGTAGTGAGCAATTTTGATTTGTTTGACAACTTTCTTTGCCAAAAAGCAGAGTTTGCATCAAGTTTTGTGAAAATCCTTGAATTTCCAACTTTACCCAGAGTGTAATCCACTGATGGCAGGGGGTGAACCTCTCTCTTTATATTAGCATTCAATTTTGTCAGGTCTACACAGATCCTGACTTCCCTGAGGGTTTTGGCACAACCACCATGGGTGCACACCAATCTGTTGGTTCATCAATCTTTTTGATCACCCCCATTTCCAACATTCTGTCTATTTCTAGTTTGGTCTTTGATAACAATGGCAGGGGTACCTTTCTTGGTGTAGTAAGAGCAAAGGGGTTTGGATTTTCGACCAATTTAATTTCATATTCACCCTGAATCTCTCCCAGACCTTTAAATAAATCTGGATACTTGTTAACTATTGTGCTCTTGTAGTCGTGACCACTTATGACATCAATCTTGTTTATGAGATTGAGGCTCTGGCTAGCTTGTCGGCTGAGTAATGGTCTTTCTAGGCCTTTCACCACATATATTTCATTGTCGATACTTTTCTGATTGACAGCAAGTTTTGCCTTGAATTTGCCTATGCAATTTAATTTATAATTGCATGGCCCAAGTAACACTTTATTGGTGGGCTCTAGGTTTACATGAAGTACTTGATAGACTCTTTCTGGGAGAACAGACACATCAGCACCTGAATCTAATTTAGAATTGACAACTTGTCCATTTACCTCTATATCAGCTTTCCATGGACGTGGTACATCTGATTCCAATTTATCAATATGAATTTCTCCAAAAAAGAATTCTTTGTCATCTTCAATTCTTTGTATTTTGGCCACAGATTTTGTTTTGCAACACTTTTCCCAATGCCCTTTTCTTTTGCAACGATTACAAATAGACTGTTTGCCTGGACACTCATTTCTTTTGTGTAGGTTACCACCACAACGTCCGCATTTTTGGCTGTACTGTTTGGCATTACTATTTTGTGTGGGCTTTGTATGCTTGTATTCTGGTTTAGGCCGAAATGATTTTATTTTATCAACATTGCTTGTGCCAAGACCTTCCTGTCTAATGATTCCTTGTTGTTGTCTAACAAGTTCCCGTTGTCGGGCTTGGTTAATTGCATTTTCTAATGTTAACTCAGCTTCCAACTGTAGCTTTTCAGACAGGGATTTGTCCTTCAATCCAACAACTATCCTGTCTCTGACCATTTCGTCATGAAGATTACCATAGTTGCAGTGCTGTGCCAAAGTAAACAGATTGGTTATAAAATTATCTACAGGCTCATTTTCTTTTTGAACTCTGAGATTAAACTTGGCACGTTCGAAAATAACATTTCGTTTTATAATGAAGTGCCCTTCAAATTTGGATTTTACAGCATCATATTCCTTTCTAGCCTCTGTTGTCATCGTAAATGAATTAAATATTTCATCTGCTTCTACCCCCATACTATATATCAATGTAGCTACCTGTGTATCCTGAGACTTTTTATCCAACTCTGAAGCTGTCCTGAAGCGTTCGAATCTTGTTATCCACTTTGGCCAGTCATTCGGCCTAAAGCTGAATTTATCCGGCGGAGCAACGGTAAAACTTGCCATTTCTTTTGACACTTTCGCGAAAAAACGTCCTAAACGACTGTTCCTTCCGATTGTTCAACCAATAAAACTCCTGTTACCATATTAAGCTACTATAACTTCGTTTGTAGTCTTCAAGATGAAATAACGCGTGATAAGCTAGTAACCATCTTTAATAATCTGATATTCAAAAGCGTGTGTTCCCGTATGTTATGGAACAGGGGTACAATGTATAATCATGACTGAGCATAGTATAACATAACACAACAGCCACTTGAGTCTAAACCGCATTAAAACACGCTAGAAAGTGCATGCGCTCTTTCCTAAAATAATGATTCTTCTGACAGCAAGCCAACATTTGCAGGACCTTTGGCATTCCTGCTCGACAAACCAAATTAAAACAATTTTTAGCGAATACTAGACTCAGTGGAAACTGAACGAACACTGAACGGAAGCTGGAAGTCAATTGGTATCAGAGGAATCTCACCCTCAATGAAAACCTTCATCAAAAACATGCATTATGAAACACTGTATTATTCAATGAAGAATCTAGTAATACCTTGCTGGGATGGCTTTATTCCCTTTTCCGACGTCTAAATGACTAAGTAATAGAATACTCTTCGCCACATCATCCACTTCAAAATTTGAACAAGTAATTTCGCCCACTCTTGTAAGTGGGCCATTTAAAAAAATGTTGCTTTCTCAGCTCGTAGAACGCACGCATCCTACACAAGTCTTCCAAATCCAGTAAGATTTATGCTTCCGTCAAAATATCCATTTTAAATAACTTTCTTCAAAGCCAACGAAGCTCAAGCGTAGAACGATGGAATCAAGTTGACAGGCAATCACGTGAAAGCGGTGTTCCTATAGCCGATTCGCAAAAGGTACAAGCCCTGTCACTCTCCTTGGCAACATCCGCAAGATCCTGAAACGTCTCAAGATCCCAAAAGGGCAACAAAGTAGATAGAGTAAGATGTCTGTGCACAGGATGCTTCTTATCCACTGTCGCACAACTGTCGCACAATTTGCATATGAATTGAGGAAGCCAATCATATCGTTTTCCTGTGCGACCGTATGCCTAAAGGATGCTTTGTAGTGCTGTCGCACAATCTTAAAGTAGATTTGATAAATAGATTTTAGTAGGTTGCTTAGCACGCGAAAAGCTGCAGAATTCCATTCATGTCGCAATCTTTATTATGTTATGATGGATTTACTGGAAAAAGTAGAGCACTTTATTCAAGAAGAGAACTACAACGCGTTGGAGGCAATCTATAATGCTGAATTAGCAAAACTCGGCAAATGTGCCGTAATTTCGAAGAAAGTCCTGTTAGCTGAAGACTTACCTGCTAGCAGTGACATTCCAAAGAATGATGCATGCCTTCTCGTTATGAGTAATAAAAGAGTCGTAGCTGCAAGGTACATTTCAACATATCGTTTTCAATATTAAATTATGTTGTCTTGCTCCTTAAACGTGCCTGAAACCAATCTCAAATCATTGCAGAGAGCAGGTAACTTTCAGGATCATATTTCATATTGCTAGGGAATAATCCTGAGAATGGTAATTCCCCATCCTCAAAGCACATTTTTGTGTTGCAATTTCAGTTACATGGAATTTGTGAAATACGTCATGAAATACATTTTGTAACTCGTTATATGTCTTATAAATCAGGGGAGAGTCTAGTGCTGGACTTTGGGGCCCATATTATTCATGTTATTGTCTTTTTATGTTGGAAGTTTCTTAACACTATTGTTTGCTACAGGAAATGTTGCAAAGTGAGAGGGGACCATGACCCCCAGCCCTTCTTGGATCTGCCCCTGCTTATAATGAAGCATGAGGTATTAGCAGCAATCCAATTATAACTCTGAGTACTGCAGTGGGTTAGAGCATTGGTTAGGGTTAAGGTTTCAATTACAATTAGAAATTATAATTATATGATAGTCAGTAAGAGTACCTCTTTTGCATGGCTTAATTTTAATGTGTGTTATGGTGTAATATTTGCGTTCTCAACATGTGTAATTTATTTTGACTATCTTCACCAGCCCCACAGCAAACAGTCGCAGAATTCCTTGGTTTGACCACGCCTACTAACGAGCCACGCCCTATGTGCAACAGTCATGAAATTTTCTAGATCCGCCCCTGAGTTTACTAGTGTTAATGGTGTTGTCTCCTCATTACAGGAAATGAAGATTAGTGTACCTCAGAGCTCATATCTTGGACCCTTTTTATTTCTTATTTACAAAGCCCTAAAAGGCAAAGATGAATCTTTAAGGTTAAAGATTCAGGTAGATGAGCTTGAGGTTATTCAAAAAACTAAATATCTTGGTGTGCAGATAGACAATTCCCTGGATTCGAAGGAGCATGTTAAGGTAACTACATCTAAGGCCTCAAAAGTAGTCGGGTTTTTAAGGCAAGCTATGCCCTTTCTACCAGAAGAGACACTTAAGACTTTGTACACAGGGATAATTTAACCATATTTTCGCTACTATTGTTTAGTCTGGGGGTGTTCTGGTGTCACTGAGATTACTCAGTTGCAGAAGTTGCAAAATCGTGCAGCCAGAATTGTAGCAAGTAGTAGCTTTGACACCCCTTGCCAGCCACTCATTAAAGAACTTAGTTGGAAGACCATAGATCAGCTAATCACTAGTGAGATTAATATCTTGGTTTATAAATCCCTCCATAAACTAGCCCCGCAATATATGTGTAATATGTCACAGAATATGAGTTACACAGAAGGCTAACTCGCGTCGGTATCCTTTGAAGTTTATGGTCATGGATTTCAGCTCAATTCTGCATTAAACTCGTTTTCGTGTCAAGGCTAGACCCTCTCGCTGCGGGAACCACGACTTTGTTTTGCGGTTTGGAAGTAGAGAAGTATACAATGTTACGCGGGATAAAAAAGTTGAGGTCCATTTCGTTCAGCTATAGAAAGACGAAGCGAATTGTGGTCTTAGCACATGTATCCTTCACTTCCCTTAGGTAAGTATACTATTGTTTTGTCAGATTGAACTTGCGATATTGGCAAGTATGGGGTTTCCCCGTTAGGCCATATGCAACTTTTCGCAAGGAAAGAGTGGATTTACACTTCTGAACAGTTTTTGTATTGCCAATCATTGATTATAGCATGTCTTTTATCTTTTCAATCACATATTTTGGCATTTCTTGAGTACCTTGGTAATTAAGGTACATTCATGCTACGTCTTCTCTTTATTTCTGCGTATGAAATTTGTGAATATTTTGACTAAGCTAGACTAGGTCTTATAATCTATTCGTCTTTTTCCATGTACTATTTTTACTGAGGCTATCCATGTTCATTTCAAAGTCAATTGAATTAGCTTTTGCCCACAAAATTTGGCTGTCCATGGTAACATTGTCAGCAGCTGGGAAACCCCCTTACTAAGTATGCGTTGAAGTAGGAACTATAAAGGAACTTTTAGTCCTACAATTCAATCAACATCCACTTACTCTTTTTCCAACACTGCTTTGCAGATGGTTTTGGTCAGGGAAAATGCATACCCACGTTTAGTGGGTATTCAATGTTGCTATTCTCGTAATAAGCCTTTACAGCCAACAACTTTCTGGTTTATTTAACCTCGTTTTGACATTTGAGCCTACCTTACACGCATGACTACGAAAATAGCCAGAGTTAGCCTTCTGTGTAATCTTTATTATGTAAATGTAATCACCAGAGCATCTCAGCTAACCTGAAAGTGTTTGAGAAAGACACTAACTGGCTTGAGACTACCTAAAAAAGGTTCGAAGACTGGTCAAAAATGTTTCTCTTTCAGAGGTGCTAAGACTTGGAATGGCCTCTCTACTGAGAGAAAGCTGGCATCATCCCTGACTAGCTTTAAAAAATGCATATATCATATAGTTATTTGAATCCTTGATTCTTTTCTGCTTGATGCAGCATTTTGTTCATATCGTTAATATCCATGCCAGTTACTAGGGACGTTTGGCATTTTAGAAAGTTTGACTTTTATTGATATTTTAGGAACGTTCTAGGTTCAATTTATTTAATCCTAAATATTGTATGCTATTTTTTACTTTATTCAATGGAGGGGCCCTTGAAAATCAGCACAGCTGAAGGGCCACCCTACTAAAATATTTGAAATAACAATAATAAAATAAAAAATTTTTGTCTATTACAAGTATCTAGCGCCAAAAAATATTTTCTTGGTAAGATAAAGGGTATTTGTGTCTAATTTCCTGTGGGAATTTCTAGAGGCCTACCATATCACAAAAGGGCAAGTACATTTATTTGTTTTCAAGATAGTTTTCTAAATCTTTAAAGGTATTTTGATTAGGACACATGTTACTGGCTGGTGCCACAATGACTTCAAAGATTAAAAGCTATCATTTCAGTTCATATTAAAAATGTCTGACAATGTGTGCCAAAGCAAACCGAATATCACAGTGTAATGCACATAAAAGGACGGAGATACATGGTGATGGGTATTATTTCACACATCAACATAATGAATTTCAAAATTACCTACATTTGGAGTTACTATTTGAAGCTTTAAAGTGTTTTTACAAGGGATTTTTGGCCTAGGCCTTCGTGCGTATAGAACTGCGAGATTCGGTGTAGCTCCAGACGCATCTGCGGGAGCTTTCGACATGAACTGAAATGATAACTATTAATCTTTGAAGTCATTATCACACCAACAATATGTTTTCTGGTGAAAATGCCTCCAAAATTTGAGAAAACACTCTGGAAAGCGAATGAATACACTTACCATTCTGCGGTATTGGCCTCTAAAAGTTCCCACAGTAAATGACGCACAAATAGCCCCTTATTTCACATTTCATGTGCCTCGACATACTAGTATTAGCCGCTACTTGCCATACTTCTACTGCATTTGGCCAGTAAAATGTCTAAATTTGCCATAGATAAGTCACAGTCCATAAGAGCTCAGAATGCGGAACTTGTCTTTTTGCAACCAATTCAAATGACGTTTTTCCTGCACTCTGGATCACCGAGCTAGATATCTAGCGCCTTCGGCGCATCTATATCATTGGGGAACACCAATATTAGACTGTGTCAGAAAAAACTATTTCATAGCCATATGCATACCTTCTAGGTTGATGAGGATTGGAAAAATAAACATGCAGGAAAATTTTTAGACTAATTGATCAAAGAGAAGTGACGGCTCAGAGGGTCTCTTTATTTCGATATTTTCAACAAACCATGCCTACAAAAGTTTTATTTATGTCCAAGTTAAATCCTTCCAAAATGCATTTGAAACTCTGTTTGCTTTTCCTATCAACATTTTATTGCATATTAATATTAAAATATACAAGCATAAGTATTTTCACTAATAAGCAACCTTCACATGTCATATGACCATTACGTAATCTGACAAGCAGAGGGAAAACATTACTTGGCCTAGTAAGCTGTGTGGTGTTATGTATGTTGAACAACATTTATTTATTGATATTTTATTTTTTTTGTTTGCTTTGTGTTATGTACAATGTTAGCGACAAATTCTCGACAGTGAGCTTGATGGGAATACGTTGAAATCTGCGAGGAAGAATGGCATATTGTTATCAACCGATCGAAGGAAAGTCCTGACAAGTTAAAGCTGAAGACTATTCCCTACATTAACCCAAGAAAGGCAGCCAAGAAGGGATATCACAGGTGAAACTTTCTGATTTATCTTTATACCAGACAGAATTATCTCAAGATCACGTAGGAAAAGAAGACAAAAGCAAGATTATGAACAATAGAACAGAACAATTGACATTCATGTACTTAGGAAAGAAGATCTTCGGCGTGGAAACTAATAGAAATAAAGTCCAAGGCGTGCAATTTCTTGATTTTTTGGCTTGTGGAACTGGATGGTGCTGCACAGACATAGTTTTCAACGCACCACAAATATTCCCTGGAGTACCTTCGATGAGATGCGATCATCTACCTTCATGTTCCTAACAATCGAATTGCTGGTTTCTCTTTAGTTAAGTATTGTATTATGTTTTTTTCATTATTTATATTTTTATTCGATTTTATACAGTCCTTTATTAATTACTACACCTGGGCAGAACTAAGAAGGGATTCATGATTCTTTGAGTCCTTGGGGCAGATAGTGTTTTGCATTTGTAGTTTATATGTAAGACACCTCAACGTGGTTTGCAAAATCATTTTAAATAAATAACTTTGTGAAAAAACATATATTTACCATTCTTGTCAAGGACTATCACAGAAGAATACTTTATTATGGAAGGCCAAATATTTTTCTCTCCCGCCGCTTGCCCTCCAAGTCAGGTCAGCAAATCAGAGGTAAGATTACATAATGGTCATGTGGCATGTGGAAGTTGCTTAATGATCAAAAAGTAGTGACTGCTCAAAGAGTCTCTTTTTGTTTTGATGTTTTCGACAAAGCATGCCAGCTTCCACATTCTATTTTTCAATCAATCAATCAATCAATCAATCAATCAATTAATCAATCACAAAACTTGTTTACAGTTGGCGAAATATATAGTTTATAGAATTAATTGCAAATAAAGTATTTACAGTTACCTCCATCCCAGCCACGTATTTCCTTTTTAAACTTCTCAAGAGAGAAAGTGACAATTTTATTTCATCATCAATGGCATTGCATAGCAGACTCCCTCTAAAAGATAGGGGATTTAGTCCATAGCGTTGGGAACTTACTGAAAGGAGTTTGCATAATTCTTTTCTTATTTCAAAGTCAAATCTTTCCTAAAAGCATTTAAAGTGCTGCTTAATCTACTTATTTAGGCTTCAGGTTCAAGAGATTGCAAATAATATTTGAATAGAATTGAATGAGACATGCGTCTTTCGCATTTTAGCATTGCTAATTATTTTAATATCTGAATTACAAACAATGTCTATTTCTATCTACCAGTATAACTTTAAGCTTAAGGTTGAGAGTCTTCTGTATCAAAAGATAAATATTTTATATCTATGAGGGCATTGCCAGGGTAAAGTGTATTTCCTTGATAAGATTTTAAGTGCTAATTGTCTATTAATCATTCCTGTCTTGCATTTTACAGACAATTATGATTTATTGCATCGGAACATAGCATCAGCTTGCTCATCTTAGAAGTAATTATTCCCAGCCTTATATCAATTTCTGGCTGATTGGAAAGCAGTTGCAATTTACATTCCTTTTCATATCGTCTATAAAATTGTGAACAAGCTCTATCAAAATTACTTTTTATGACCTAGACTTGCAAACTTTATTGCCGTAAAGTTGTTTAGATGTGAATGAAAAATTTGTTATAATGTGAATGGGCATCGCCCTGCCCCCCCCCTGTTCCTCCCCTTTCATGGTAAGGGTTAACAGTAAGAATTATTGGTCTTCAGAGCCTCTACTAATGGATCTAAAAACAATATTTTCGGGCTTTATCTTCTTTTAGAGAAATTTGATGTACCCTTTTCATGGATTCGACTCCTGCCCTCGAAAATTCCTAGTTGTGCGCCCACTCTTGAAGCAAGGTTAGAAGATGAAGCTACGAAAATGGAAATGAACAACATTAAATTTTGAAAATAGCGATTTTCTCAACAACCTTTCTCTAGTTACTTGAAATAATTCCCTTTAGTCAAAGGCAATTGAAAAAACATGGTTAGTCATTAGTCTTAAGTTATAGAACAAATTAGTTATTAGTCAACAGGTAAAACAGCGTCTTGGTAAACTATTCATAACCCCTTCCACACCCCTCCCCCAGATATCTAAAGCAAAACTCGCACAATGAACGATCTCCAAAAACTTAGGACACAGTTGGAGATCTCAAAAAGAGATTTTCACACGTCGGCATAAAGATCTGAAATGAGATTCCAAACGACATCAGAAATGTGGAGTAAATAGTGAGAGCTACCTGCCTTATGACCATCAAACCACCCTATGAATAATCAATAATCATATATGAAGCTTATGATTACAAAATCCATCTAGCACGCCAGTTATCGCTATTGCAGTAATCTTTCTCCAGGGTAATGAGAACTTATAAATACAATCATAAAAGAGCGTAACTTTCTCAAATTTGAAATTCTCATTCGTTTATGCAACGTTGCCAAGGCAACATAACAGCATCAGCAATCTCCGGTAAACAGAATTCATCTTTAATTCATACTTCAAAAAGAGCTGGTTGTGTGTTTTCCTTCGCCGAATGTAATTTGCCGTTAAACAATACCATACCTGACAGTACAATCGAAAGAAACAGGCGATCGACTAAGGGTAGCAGGTGGCAAAGTGAGAGAAAGGGAAAGTGCGCAAATGAAATGTTTAAGATATTGGTAGTAACTCGCATGGTTAGCTTGAGACGTTTTGCGGAGGAATATTTACGAATATTCTCCAGCTACCAATATGCATAGATTAATACTTTGGCACGTTGAATAAACTGCCATACAAGCGACAGATTCCTACCTGCAAACAATCGATCAGGAATCTCACGCAACAGTTAGCGCAATCTTCCAGCCACCAAGCCTAGAAAGCACGAGATGATTTGATATTCGCATTTATTACAGGTTCCGAAAGTGAAATGTCACGGGTGAAAGTTGTAACGCGTAAAGTAGGAATACGAGCACTAATATTCCTTGCGTATCTCTTCATAGGAGCAGGAGTGTTTCTCGGCATTGAAAGAGATGCTAGGGCAGTACGGAATAACCAACTAGAAAAGAGGTTCAACGAGTACAAATTAAAACTCAAAAGGGATTACGGCATAAACGATACGGATATGAACAACTTCACCAATCTAATAAGGGAATTAGCCAATGGAGGCCATTTTAAGAATTATGGAAGTAAGAACTGGGATTTTGTGAATGCATTTTTCTTTTCTGGCAATGTCGTTACAACTATTGGTGAGTTAACTGCATCTTAAATATATTTGCTAACTATGCTTTATGCATTGATCTGCCTATCTAATACTAACAATCAAAGTCTGGTTTTAGATGCATTACCGTGTTAAGCATATGCTTGAATTTAGGGCTTTTAATTTGTAAATTGAAGATGGCTGTCATGTACGACCATTTAATTTTCATTTTAAATATCAGCTGCTAAAATTTGAAAGCAGGCTGCAATTACTGCAGATGTACGCAACTAAAAACAGACTAGACAGCCAATTTGACGCTGAAGTGCGATAGTATTGATATGAGTGTAACAAGAACAGCATTGCTGGACAAATTTAAGATTATTAAAATTCATAATAAACAACATTGTACACCAAGATGTGCTTTTGCCATGATAGCTTGTACACAATACATTTTCCTTTTGATACCAAGTAGCTGCAAAAAACCTTTTAGAAGTTGTAATCCGGTTAATCTCAATGATTCCATGCATACTCGGTTTTGTCATGGGAAGGAAAAACGATAATATTCGGTCAAAATCTTTATCTGAAGCAACCAGCCTCTTGATTTAATGTTAAAAGCATGTTACACCCTATGCTAAATGGAAGGATTACATCGACAGCATGTGCTAGCTATGGCTATATAGCTTGTGTGACACAACTCGCTGCACATATTACTTGTAATTGAAATGGCTGGCTATAGCTCAAATTCTTCAATAGAGCAATGTCAAGGCTCAATGCTTCGGGTCCAAAAATCACTTCGATGCTGCGGTCGTGAAAAAAAGTTTTCCCCACTCATAAATTACATTTCCTTTTGGCTGCTTCTATCCTTGAAATCACAAGAAACCCATACAAGATTAAGTCACATTTGCCAGCAGAAACATTTGCATGAAGTGAATTCCATGAGTGCATCAGGCTCTGTTACTTTGAGATATTATGAAGAATATCGCAACAACCCAGACAACATCAGACAGTTACAATAAGTGAATTTGCTATCAAGTATATTGATTAAATCAACGAAAATGTCTTTTACTTACCTCTTATGCAACAAAGTCTTATTTGAACCATCTTACACACCAAAAAGGCAAAAATATGTGTTCAGAAACGAAGCAAAATATTAAAGCTCTTGCGATGTAAGCAGCGTGGTGACAAGATGCGATCAATTTCACCTAATCCTTTGCATACTCATTACTATGAGTGATTGATACCTAAAGACAGTATTGATCCTAGCCAAGGGTAATCCAAATAGAGAGCTGTTATTGTTAAAAAATAAGGCATGACATTTGCGGCATTTGCTAGAAAATAAACAGGCATTCTATCAGAAATAGGAAGCATGAGTAATGCTCTGTTTTAAATGACTCTGTTTCTACAAGGTAAAGAAAACAAGAACGATATTTCAAAACACAGCTAAGCAGCACTATTTTCTTTTATCACCATAAACTGCATAGTTCTTGTTTCTTAAAACAGATGAAAGCATCTCAGAAGTAACTTGAGATAGAAATAAACAATTTAGGCATTCACCGTCTATTCTCCAGTACTCGAGGTTTCCAGGGACAATTAACCAGTTATGGCACAGCAAAGTCCTCGAGATGTCTGTTTCAAAAAATTTTACCAAAGTAACCTACAATTTCATGGCTTTCAAGCAATGAAATGCTCTAAAACTGATTTTATTCCTGCTTCAAAGACACTACTAGAAACACGATCTACCATATCATGCTGTTCAAAATTAGCTTCCATAAACAATTTCAGCTTTACTTATGTTCTTACTTTATACACCTTTGCAACTGAATAGCAATACATGGCGGATTAGCAGCTCTCTCTCTTTCTTTCTCGTAAGCCATGATTAGCTATCTAGAATATAATTATACAGGTTTAATTAGGAAATTTGAAAATTAAATAAAATGGAAAATCCAGAAAAACAAGAGGGTTTCCAGCCCTCAGTAATGTATCACTATTCCGAATTCTATACCTGTAGCTTACTTACAATCAAACCAATGTTTCATGATGCAGGAAGTAACCGGTTGCAAGGAAGCTATCAATATTGCAGTAAAACCTTTAACTAGTGTAGCTATATTAGGTAAATAGCATTCAACTCGCAATCTACATTCACTTACCAAAATCATGGATATGACAGTCACCAACAAAGTTTGAGCTAAACTCAACAATCATAATACAAGACATAATATCTCCATATAGTATCGAAAAAGATATTTTCTACATGAAATTATTTGTGGCGAATTGGAGTGAGACAGTCAGTGCGAAAGTGATATAATTATCCAAATGTCTACATCAAAGAAAAAATCAGCAAAACTACATTCGCAAAAGTTGCAAAGAGTCCTAAAGTTTGCTTGAGAATTAACACCGATTATTTCAATTGCAACATTATTTGAAAGAAAAAGTTGATCTTTGAAAAAATTGTAAAAAGTAAGAAATTATGTAGAATCTTGAGCTACTTAATGGTCAGTATTGCTCCAACTAGAGCTTTTCTCACAGCTAATTTTCTTCACAGCACATCCTTGCATTCCATGGCATGATGTTTTCACGTTCTACTAAAATCATTTATTCTTTCCTCAATCTTTCATAGGAAGCTTTCACCTGCATTGCTTTATAAATCGTCTCAGTATGCCATAAAAGCTAAATCGTAAAAGGTAGGCCCCACTCAGGCTTATATGGACTAGCTTGAGACTCTGAGCAGAGTTGTAGTGAATGTGTAAACTGTGTAAATGTCCGAAAACGTAAGACCTATGTAATAGGGTGGAAGTACTGGAACATTACTAACAAGGAAAGACGACAGTTGTGGACAGTACTACCACTTGAGAAAGATGCTGCGTTACTTCAAAACTAAGCTTCAACGAGGACTTTGGTTGGGTAGCAAAAGGCACTTCAAACAACAACAGGCTGCATGTTAGCTTAAATCCTGACATAAATAGTTGGAACACTTTGCAGATTCCATACATTTTCTCTCCTGATCAAACTCCCCCCTCCCCTGTACAATGTTATATCAAGAAATCTACATACCTGTAGAGTAAATTGAACCATTATACTTTAAATCAGTGTTTCCTACGTATAACTCAACATTGTTTTAGGGGAGGGATGTGAAATGGGATGAAGGTTAGACATCTAAGATTAGAGGGAGTCACCAAGAAAGCTTTACCGATTGTCTCAAAGGTGGCTTTTTGTTAGTATTCCAACTATTTTTGATGAGGGCTATAGCAAGACCAATTTACTGCGGAAGTACTATTATGACTCATACTCATGCCTTGCCACAAACTGCAACTGAGTCCATCCTTGTCAAAGTGTAAATAAGAAAAAGTAAACACGGAGCTTTGATAAACTGGTGTTTAAAAATTAGCATACTGTAGACGTTTAAGTCTTACTAAAAGAACCTGATAGGGAAAGCTAAAGGAGAAAATTTCACTACTTTAAGTAAAGTAACCACCTCACAGAGTCCTCTGGCATTACTGAAATCATGATAAAGTCCAATAGAATTGCAGTAAACAGAAGTTGTAATCATTTGAAGAACCTCAATGAAGTCAAAAGTCCTACAATTTTGCAAATGAACAAGATGTAGCACATGATACGGGGACAAATTTAGGAGAGAAGTAAATCAGAGTAGCAACAAATAGAATTATGACACTAGATCAAACCGTTGTTGCATCACTAAACAATGTCAAACTAAGCAAGTGAAAGAAATCAATATCACCTTTTCAGTGGCTGCAGCTTTACTAGCAGTTGCTGCTATTAGGAGGTAAGTGGAAGCAAAGTATCCCCTAAGTACTATGGAATCGGAAAATTCTTGAGAGAAATAGTGAACCAAAAGCAAGATGCAAGCTTTTTACTAAGAAAGACAGTTTTGCCTGAACTTTAATTTTCTTGCAAACTTTCTTTTTATCAAAAACAGTTGTACTTGAGAAATACTCTTCTACTTCTAAAATACTGAGCAAATTCATCACTTCTATCCCTCTGATTTTTCTTGAACAACCGCAATTGTTCACTGGCATTGAATAGCATTGCAGGATCTGCGGTAAGGTTTTGTAGTACTTGTAGTGTTATGTTCCAACACTACTGTTATAGTACCATAATAAGTGTATCTGAACCCCCATTTAGCCATGGACCCCTTTTCCATTATTTTTCGCCGATAGACTCGTCACTGTTATTTGTCAAAATACAAGCATATGTAAAGTTAAGGGCTTATATTAGTAGTCAAAGAAATAAAAATTATGGTTCATTTTTAATGAAAGGTGATTATTGCAAATACATTACTCTCATAGAAGTAGAAGGTGGAAGCACAGGAGGCACGTGCTCCTTCTTTTCACCGAGTGCGCTCTATTTTGCTTATAAGGCGTCCCTTAGTGTATGTACCTCCCTCCACTTTTGCATGTTTCCTATGCCAGATTATTCTACAATTGTTTATGGAGCACTATACAATCTAGTAAACCATTTATATTGAACTACTTTAGATAAGCGTTAGAATTGGAAAAAGGTGTTGATTTATTCAATGATGTACATTGCTGAGTAGATAGGCCTAAAGAAAATATAGAAGAAATTGAAAACATATCAGTAAGAAGTAAGCAGTGCTTTAATGTGGCATCAAATAGCAAAAGGGTCCACAAACATTTTTTAATTGTTTGAAGGGTGTGGTCCAATCAAAACTCAAGTAGGGTACGTTCAAGCTCTATCATATCATAGTGTGGTCTTGGAACAACTTTTTAAAATAGTTCCTGAAGTGGACCCCGATTGCAGACTACTACTTATATCATCAACAAAAGACAGTTATCACGCTCTAGTATTATGATTGACATAAGATTCATGGCGATGATTGACTGTATCATTTCCTTTAGAATGCTATCTCTCACCAGGTTCTTTTCAGAATTAGTTACATAACAAAGCTAATAATCGATAGAGATAGTGCTCTCTTCATTACAACAAAGGTTTCCATTGTTGTAACTCCTTGTGCTCAGATATACATGATAACAGGTAAATACATTTTCATCTCCGATGATTTCTAAATCCACTATCTGCCTACATCAATTCAAAATGTGCACAAATAAAGAGCTAGGTGTCTGTCGATAATTTGCAACTCAGTGTATAGAGAACTTTCACAGCCTAATTCAGTTGGAAGTAACGACATCAGATAATTTTTTCCACAATCTATACAGAGTATCTAGCTCTTTTCCTTTTGCAAAGTTAATTCAGTTAAGAGTGTTTTTTATTCAATAGCAGAAAGGAAAGTTGGTGAAAATTAAGTTCTATTCATATTACGTAAGTTAAAGAAACTGAAGTCATTCAAATGGGTAATGTATATTGTAATTACTACGCAATTTGAATTAAATCAGTAGTTGGTTGGTGCGACTTACAGTAGTTGACTGAAAAAGTTACGACCATAAGTAGCTATGTGCCTCACGGCCCTGTGCTAAATTCATTATTCTTTAATTTTCCATCAACGATATAATCTATATTATTGAGCAATCGGAAAAATGAAATTTTGCAGATGACGATACTATTTATTTATGGTAATTCCTTTGAAGTCACTGCTTCAAGCCTTGAAGAAGATACTGTTGTGTAAATCTATATCTTTTGCATCAAAAAAAAATATATATAAGAAAGGTATTAGATCCTGGAGATCAAAGTTGTATGGCTGCAGAATCTATAAAAACTTTATTGATAATTTAGGTTTTGTTTTATTATGTAAAGAGTTGGCATTAATTAGTTTTCATTTTAACTATATACATGTTAGATGTTAGCCAACTTTAAATAAAGTGCTATTATTTTATCAAACTTTCAAGTTATATGACTTGCTTTGAATCCTAATGAAAGCATAGTTCTAGGGCTAGGCGTATGCTTCATTGTTGTTGTTAACGGTATTACTCTTTTAGCGGCAACAACCATTAGCTTGCTGGTATAGACTGTCTTGGGGAGCCAGATGAAGTTTGGTGCCCTAGTATGAACACCGTACATTTTGCAATATAAATAGTGAAAAATGTTGACTTTTCAATCAAAATTCCCTAGCCCCTTTGATCGCTAAAGCAAAAAACAAAATTAGTGGCCTTTCTTGAGTTTTGAATGATACTGATGAGGAACAATAGCTTATATTCTACAGCGCATTTATGAAAATTGAGGCCAGTAAGGATGGGGAGTGTGGAGATGTCACTCTCCCAGGCAAAACCACTCGAGTTCTACAGGGCAGATCAATAATACAGATAGTTACTACACTAGAACACAAAGAAATAATAAATGAAAATTGATATAAGTAGTTTTTGCAAGTTCATTAAGTTTAACAAGGCTCCACCATGTAACATTAGCTGTGACAATAACGGAAGTTGCAACGACGACATCTATAGCGTCTCTAACGGCAACGCTATTCGTTGAGGCTTTCATAGCAAATGAGATCTAGTAAGTTCAATTTAAAAGAACTTCATGACCACTAGAATTTCTTATTACAATTATTTCACTCATTTTTAAGAGCAACATTGAAAAGATATCAAATCTATTTGAGGTAGATAACAAAACAACATCCACATCTACGATAAACTTCTTAATCGCCATTGATCGTATAAACTGTTTTGTTAAATTTACATGTAAACAAGAGCATTTTCAACTATAAACATCAGGCAAAAATTTACATAACGATTTTAGACCTTTATTGAACTTAGCGCAGTCGATCTGATAACACTTTGAATAATTTAGCAAATTTTGCTGTTTTCATCAGATCTTTAGTGGAAAAATAGCTTTCGTCATGTGCATGATTGCAGAAATTGAACAATTCCTCTTGTGCTATGGACAACTGCAGTATAATCAACCAATTAATATTTTCCTTTATGACAATTCAATATTTTAAAACAATGATGCATGGATGACAAATTAATAAAAGCGGTGCGTAAGCTAGATTACATCTATAAGTATGCCTTTCACAAGCAAGCTCACGAAAACATGTCGGACAGTTGCGAGAGAGCAAGCAAAAGTCTAGAGGCCTCTTTACAAGACAAGAAACAAGGTATTTGACGCGAAATTGACTTTTTTTTGCTGAATTTCAAAGTAGAATGCTATTTGAACATTTTGGCAAAATATTATTCATTTCTTCTTTCATTTTGTTCCCGAAAGTTCTTTTGAAATAATGGAGGAGGAAAGGTGTCACATGATACTATGGAGTAGGAGTCAACAGTCTCTGATTACTACAAGTTGTCTCCTGCGCAATTGTGCATTTTATGGTTATATTAATTTTAGATATTTTTGTAAGTGAGTTGGTCTTGATTAGTATAAAACAACTAGAAATAAACCAACGGTAAACAGTGAATATGAATTGAAATAAAATGCTATACAGTTTTGAAGTTGATAAGACTGCCGTTGTAAACGAATGTGAAGTGAAGTATCAGGGTATTCATTCTGTCTAGATAATTAATTATTCTTGTGAAGAAGCAAGTCAAAATAATGAAATGCCTCATTGTATTCTATGCGGATAGATATCAAAAGTAGCCATCTAGCTGAATACCTGTTGAAAAAGCAGATATCTAAGCCTGGGTGTTCTGTAGCCCTCTCTTCTTCCATTAAGATGACGATAACTTCAATCTTTTTGCAATATTCTGCCTCAACTTGGTTTTCCAGCTCAATGCACTGTTGACCTGTGCACCCAAATAACAAGACTAGGCTTGACAATTGGTGCCTTCAAATGTGCTTCAATAATAAATCTAACAACTCACCAGTTTCTATTTTCAACTTGCTTACTGGTGCATTCCTCTCCTACAACATTTTAGGGTTCTTGCTGCTCACCTGTGTCTTGATCAAGGACTTAAGCCTAGCTCAAATGCCTAGGCATAAAGCAAAGTAACAATTAAGGCCACGATTGATGCAGTTCAAGAAGGGGGTAAATTAGCAACAGGAATATGCGCAAATATGTAATCTCAACACAAAACATAAATCTTAATTGAACTTTTGAGCAAGACATTAATTCTAATCGTGGCAGGAGTCCAATCACGCTTCTTTATCGCCATTCTCTGGATCACCCTTGGGGCTCGAAGTTTTTGTGGTTATCTCTGCTGCACCGCCTTGTGCAAATGATTCATATTGATGAAAACAATTTTTGCATCGGTGTAAAACAATTTTCGAAGTCTTAATTTTTGTAATATCGAAATTTGTTTGAAAATCAATCACATGTTTTATGATTTGTTCGATATTTTGTAGACGAATGTTTAAAACCATTACTTGCAATTCGGGTTGCTTAATTCACTTTTATTGAGTTTCTACATCCTAGTGTCACGTGGCAATCACTATAATTGCGACTTCTGTCACCCCGCCCCTCTAAGAGAAATTTCAGTCGGATAGCTTTATAATATCAACATTCAAAAGATTTTATAGCATATACGCCACTAAAATAATGGTGGAAAAGACCTTGCCACTTGTCCTTTGAATTTTACTCTTCAGCATTGGATAAGAGTTCATTTACGATACAGAGAGAAAAACTCCACCGTATTTTGTTACAATTTTTTTCTGTTCTTAGTTGCTGATTTTGTTTGCTTTTTTATGCTTTTTTTTATTATTCTCAGTCTGCTTCATGTTGCTCTTAATATATGTTTCACCTTAAGGAAAAATATTGTCTAAAGTTACGATGAAAGCAAATTGATGCATTGTATTTTTTATGAATATGTAAGCAAACGCTTTTGGTATTAATTCCTGGTTGCATTAGGTGCTGATCTTGATTGATCATGATTTCCTCCCCTCCATACTTCTCAGAAAACACGGTGGAGTCCCTTCCCTCCACCCACTTTATGCTAGAGCATGATGTCATACAATAGGTGGCCTATCCTATTAAAGATAGGATGTGTATCATCAAGCCTATCAAAATAGTCAAAAAGGCAGATTTTTGCAATCTAATAGCGTAGTTATGAAAACTGTTTCAGGGTCTTGGCCCCTGACTCTACCTCTGACCCCGTTAGGACCGTACAGCTCGTCCCCAGCCCTTTGTTCAAAAATGTGCTTCAGCGTCCCTGCTTCCCAGCACCACTTAAAGATCTTCCCAGTACTCCCTATCGTATTATGCCTTGGTATTTTATTGATGATTTCCTCCGACAACCTCCATTCCTAGCAAGTTTCTGACAATACTTTTACTTAAGGACTGTACATGACAAAGCTAATGAACATTTTTTGGGTTGACCAAATTGCAAAGCTGAGAAAATAAATTTGAAAAGGATAATCTATTAATGTAAACTAAGGAAGCAAAATACTTCTGTGATGATCATTATAACATTCTGCAACAGTCAAGGTAAACACAAACGAAAATAGTATCAAATCCAGCCCGAAAACTGAGGAAAAAATTGTGGATAAAACTCCCAGTGATTGATCAAATAGCCAAATTACACTGCACAAACTAGCCTGGGTTCGCTCTGGATTAGCCCTAGGTTCGCCCTAAGTTTGTCCCTGTAAATTAACCTAACCCAGATTCGCCCCGGGTTAGATCCAGTCATGGTTTAGAGGTGGGTTCGATCTGGGGGCAAAACTAGGTTATCTGCAGTGTAAATTGAACTTCGGGCAAACCCTGGTTTGCACAATACAATACAAATGCGCAATACAACGAAGGGGTGTGAATAATGCTGGTAAAGGAAGTGCAAGGCTTCGACAAATTAGACTAGTTTCCAAATCAACTCTCATTTGCATCATTTTTGCAAAGCTCCCCAGTTGTGCGCTCAGGGGTGGATCTAGAGAAAATTCTGACATTCTCAGGACCACACCCATCTTACCATACCCTAAAATGTATCACTACGTATATACAAAAGAAATATAACAAAAAGGAAGGACATCACTCTACAGATTACTTTATAGTGAGATAGTTGCTGGGTAATTTCGTTTTGACAAGACAAAATTGCCCTGCCCAATAAGTTCGAACCACACGTCAAGGGATTTCCCTTGATCAAGGTTTCCAATTTTGATTCCCCAGATACACAACCCCAATAATTGAAAATATTTTGACCAAGGATGCCTGCGCATACCTAAGGCAGGGGGCAAGGCTTCCTATGAAGGCACATCTATGTGTATGTATGTTCCTCCACAGAGGTAAATCTTGGTCTTCAAACTCATTGTTTACTATATTGTTCTCATAGCAATACTATGGCAAGTTGGGAGTACCAGAAAAATTTTCACCAACCAAACTGTTTACAAAGCCGGAAAATGCCCCTTTACAAGATAGGAGAGATGGAAAGAGTTCAATATGAAGGGCAATTCTTGTCCACCCTGCCCCCATGGAAGAAGGCAGAGGTGGCAGCTGTCCCTCCTGCCCCCCAGTGCAGGCGTCCCTAGTTTTGACATAGCAACACTGTCAAAAATGGGAAAGCATTACTTATTTTACATTACTGATTTGTTAAAATGTATGTATAGCCATTTTACATAGCACACAAATAAAAATGCTGTAACCAGACGAAATTTTGTCTGTCCATAGCAACAAAGTCTACCCCGGACGTTCGCTGAGGTATCAATTTGCATTAGTACCGGAAAAAACTCTATCCTCCCAGATAACAAAACGTTGATAAAGCATGCAATTCACATTTTGATGTTCCTAACCCCTACCATAATCCTTAACCCAACACAAGTCTAAGATCCCACAATGATTGTGGAGCTCAAACCTACCTTGTACCGCATTGGCTGCAATGCCATTTGCAAATAAAGGTTAGCCAAAACACGCAGGTTGTGTCTTAATCTACCTTTTCCGTCTGATAGAAGAAATTACTCATACTTTGCAGGAATCGCTGTCTCGCCTTTACCCACTTCTACTCGATGGAACGGTAAGCATCTCCTTGCAGCGTCATCGGTCACAACGAGCCTATATTCAGCCCAGGTCACACCGTCTCCCAAAATAAAATCCTCTAAATACGCTTTCGACATGATCCGTAAAGCTCGAAGATCCGGGCTTTCTTCCCCCTTAATCAAATACTGCCTGCACTCTAGCAAAACCTCCATTATGCCAACTTTTATATGTGACGCGTTCAATTCAAATGCCGAGGAGTAGCCAGAGTTTACTGACATAGGACATACCAACCCCTTGACTCTCTGGCATTCTAACAGTAAGTTTTACTCCAGATGTGCTAACTACAGTAGTTGCCTCTGCCCAGGTCTACCTTTTATGCAAAATAAAAGTAATTAAGAGGGACTGTAAAGGGGCTGTCACTTAATGGATACAATATTCCATCCACTTAGGTCGACCCTCTCACTGACCAAATTGTATATGTTTTCTGTGAGTGCTCATTGAAGAAACTGTGGCTCACGTTCTAGAAATGCGAAGCACATTCTCACCCTCATAGCAACTGATATGTAAACATTCTCACCAGCATGGTAACAAAGCGGAAATGTCAGTCAAAACCTGAGAGAATTTACTGTTTGACCATAAAAAACTTCTTAATCCTTCGCAGAGGCGAGAATACTTCATCATCAGAACACTGTTAGATCGGGGGTCGGTATTGGTTAGAATTTAGTGAGAAGTCTGAGAGAACAAGTTAAACATACAATTCAATGCATGCTTTCCTATGCAATTCCAAATGCAATTGAATGGACGTTCTAGTACAGTAGCTCTAGTAGATGAAAAATAATGATTATAGCTGAACATCTGACATTCTAAAGTGAGAATGGTGAGAATGTTTTAATCCGCCCCTGTGTGCGCTAGCTGACCGTTTTCGGCATTCATAGTGCTTTTTTCTTGACTGTGAAGCATTCTTCCTAAACTGATAAAGCATGAGCAACAACACTCTTAGGAACAGCGCCTTTATTCTGTAGTGGAGTTCACATAATTTTGACCTGTTGTCATTCGCTATTTTTAACGGTTTCTGTCACATCAAATTGTGATTGTTTTTATCTCTGCGCGTGCGTCACACTCACTTAACCCAGGTTCGCCCCGACTCTCTATTTCCATTGGCACAAAAGCAAATCCAGAGTAAATTGAACCTCGAGGAACCCAGGTTAGACTCAATTCTTCAATTTCAATTTCAAAAAAATATATCTCTATACACAAATTTGCCCTTCAGCAAGTTATAATCTATGTAAAGACAGAAAGAAAAGAAATCTAATCTAATCTAATGACGAATCTAATAACATTGATATCAAGCCTAACAATTACAGAGCATAAGACCTATAAATCTTATCTACCTATTGCTGTTCTTCCAGGGAGTTGTGCTTTAGTTTCAGCTCTTTAGAAGCGTTTTAAGTCTTTTTTTGAAATGAACTAGTGTCGGTAGTTTACGAATTTCAACAGGTGTGTCATTTCAAGATTTGAGAACTGCATAATGAAAGTCTTTTCTGCAAACTCAGTCCTATATCTAGGGATGTGGAGATCTTCACATTGCCTCGAATTGTAGGTCGAGTGAAAAGATCTCCGTTGATATTTATCCCATAGGCTTTCGGGGCACGGTCAACCAAGAAGTCGACCAACTATCTTTCATTCTTGTGTTTGTTATTATTGAGCACGCCCGATCTTGAAGGCGTTGAAGAGAAGCTATTTTTGTTTTTAATAGACTACCCCAAATAACATCAGCATAGTGAAGATGACTCTCAATTAGTGCATAGTATACTTTACACAGTTGGGGTTGTGGAAGGACCTTTTTCATCTTTTTAGAGCTGCAAGACCTCCACTCATTTTGCCTTTGGTGTGCCTAAGCTGTTCCTCCCAATTTTGCTTTTCATAAATTATCATTCCAATGGATTTAGCCTTGACCACTCTTTTTACTTTATAGTTATTTAGCTTCAGCACTTCTGGCAGGTCAAGGTTCTTAGTTTTAAGTGGGTGTCCCATGATCTTACATTCAGTTTTTTGGGGTTGGGGCTTAATTTATTTAATCTTCATTCTCTCAAAGAGATTCGAGAGCTCATGATGTGCGTTTTCAACTAGTTTCGTTACATCATCTGATACAATCGTCATATTGGTATCGTCAGCATAGATGCTAGCCCTCAAGAAGTTAAGACCCTTTTCCAAGTCATTTAAGAAATGATGAAAGGAAGAGGACCCAAACAAGAACCTTGGGGAACATCACAGGTTACATTTCTGGCTATTGACCCAGGGCGAGCCTTGGTTAACAAATTAGCAGCTACCCAACAAGAATGATCGATATCCGCCACGACCAATCAAAGAGTATGGCCTAAAATACAGTACTAATTACAGGTGATAGTATGCTGTCAAACATCCGCAAAAACATACTAAGTCAGCGATACCACTCAAGGCGAGATGTTTCAAAGGCTCTAAAAATGGTAATTTATATGATTGTTTGAAACCATTGATCAAAGAGAAATCCCATAAAATCATACTAGTGATTAGAATAAATGACTTGGTGAAGCAGTCAGCCGCTGAAATGATAAAGGGCATCAAGTCCCTCTGTGAATGGACACTGTCATCGATTCCAGATTGCAATATCTTCGTTTCTGAAATCATAAAGCGTGAGGATAAAAAATTTCCTGAATGGAAAGACTAGTGAATTAAACCGTGCTTTGAATACGATGAATATAGAAATTGAACATTTCTTGGGAATCGCAGCTGAATTATGAATTTCAAGAGAAGAGCCATGACGAAAAACATCTTTTCTCTTTATTTATTTCGACATCCCATTAATTACCAAAATTAGGACTTAGCCAATAGACATACACGGTATAGACTTAGGCAATAGCCATAAACGATATTAATATAAACGATAGTAATACGTTTCGAGACATCATGTCCCATCCTCAGTTAATGAAACAGTGCCAACGGGAGGCTTTATAAATGGGGGGGAAAGAAGTGGGAAAAACAAGCAGAAATCGAGAAAGTAAGTCGAGAATGTAAATTCACGGGGAGACCTTAAAGGGAAATTAACAATTAGGGAAAACCACCAACCAGCCAAAACATGTTTTGGTAAGAGAAGTTTACACCTTAATTTTGAGGGCAACAGACAACTTGCCAAGAACATCATAGATAAACTTCGAGCTACATCTTTATAGCATTGAGCCAAATTTATGCAACGATAGAGAAAGCCCGGCCAATGTCCCGTTTCAAACTGAAGCCCTTTTAAAAATTGTAATAATGTTAATGAAAATGTCTTTCAAAAGCCTGATATTCAGCCTTCGAGGCAAAGGAAAGGCTTGACTAAGATTGATGAGGTACAGTTGCTTGTTAAAAATGAGAACATTGATATTTTGGCCATTAGTAAAACTGACGATAGACTTATCGCATTAGAAGATTTTTCTCTTTGTAGATTTGATAGAAGTAAGAAAGGTGGTGGCGTTGCTCTCTATGTCAGAAATACGGTTCGGTTTAATCCCCGGGAAGATCTTCCAAATGAGACTCTTGAATTGATTGGCATATAATTTGAGCCCCCAAATTCAAATCTTTTCATTGTTATAGTTTGGTATAGACCAACTATTGAGCCTATTTCTTGCTTTGAAAGCCTTCATGAAAACCTGAGCTTTCTTGATAGAGAAGACAAAGAAATTTTGTCCTAGGAGATACGAATTGTGATTTCTGTTTTATTATTATTATTAAGAACTTCTTTAAAGTTGGTTGTACGTACATATAGTTTACTAAACTAATTTATACCAACTATTTACAATAATACAAAAGCTAAACAATAATGATTAAAAAACTAGAATAAAGAAGTAATAAGTTTTTTCCAATCTAATTTTTTTTGTTGGGATCTCACTATAGCCTCATTTACAAATCGTGCAGTTGTATCTGTCCCCATTCCATTCTTTGACCTCACTTTTAAATATTGCAGTCGAGGTCACATTTGTTATATCATCTGGTAGTGTTTTCCAATAGTGAGTACCTCTGGATATGAGAGAATCGGCTCCAATTGTGTCTGTTTTTACATTTAGTTTTTGCAATATAATTTTTGTTCGTAGTTCATATTTTATGTCTCTCTTTTTAAAGAATTTACACATGAATGATGGATTTTCTTATGATAGACACTTACAAATTTGAAGCATCAATTTCTGCAAATTCTTTGTGAACTTTTCGCTCATTTGTTCTTGCAAGAAGTACTTCAAATGGCACATGGACGTCATTATACAAAATTCTTAGTGCCCTTTTTGGAAACGATCCACCCGGTTGCTTGAGGTCTTCCCATGCTAAATCCAGATCAAAGGGCAATAGTTAAAATTGAACATTATAATTGTATTGTATAAGATCTTACCCTTTTCATAGTTCAGGTACTTATTCACACGTGAAAAAGCACTTATTTTTTGTTTGCTATCTTACAGAGTGCTTTTATGTGATCGTCAAACTTCAATTTAGAGTCCATGGTGACTCCTAGTAATTTAACTTTATCCATGAGGGGGATAGTTATATCATCAATCTTGAGAGTGAATTTAGGTTGCTATCTCAGCCTGAAATTTACCAGGATTTGCTGCCATATTATTGACTCTGAACCAGTTCATGGTGTTAGACAGATCTTCCTTAAGGCTCAGTATCACGCTGTCAATGGTATTGCCATTTGTATGCAATTTTGTATCATCTGCAAAATTACAGATTTACGACTCTTTAACTTCGAGAAGGAGATCATTTATGAAAATATTGAAAAATAGAGGTCCAAGAACTGACCCTTGAGGAACCCCTGACTTGATCTCAAGCCACTCGCTAAACTCGGATCCTACTTTTATGCGCTGTTTTCTATTTGAAAGGTAGCTGTGAATCAGTAATAGGCTGTAGTGACCCAATCCATAAACCGCAAGTTTAGCTATCAGAAGGTCATGAGGGATGCAGTCATAAGCCTTTGATAGGTCCATAAGTACGATCCCTACAATCCTCCCATCAGCCAGGGCCTTGTGACATAATTCTGTCAGCCTGAATAGGGCATGTTCTGCATTATGCCCTTCTCTAAAAGCGCATAGTAAGTTAAAGAGGAGCCTGTAAGCAAATAAGCAAATTTGTTTAGACATCAAGTGCTCAAATGTTTTGGATATTGCTGATAGTATACTTATAGGCCTAAAGTTCTTTTTGAGGGTGAAAACTCCACTTTTAAAGAGATAATGGTCACCAACGCTCATTGCATAGAGACACTCTGTCATGGAGAAACCAGTCCAAGCCACATTGTAAAATTACGTGAGTTGTATGACCTATTTGGTATGAAGCAAATAATCAACGAGCCTACTGGAGCTACGCTAGAAGGGTCTAGTTTCATTGATCACATAGCTAAGACAAATTGCAATAATATCATTTTGAGTGGAGGGCTTAAGATCAGCCTTAATGACCATTATCTTGCTTATTGTGTTAGAAAATTACGTGGCAGTATTAAACACCAGCACAAATACATAACCTCTTCTCAAAGGAAAAATATTAATAAAGAGACTTTCCTTTCAGATCTTCAAGGTTGATTGGGAGGCCCTTGTAGCACGTGCTCAAGACATTGATAATGCAGTAAACAAGTGGGCCCAATTCTTTGTGCTCATTCTAGAGATACATGCACCTACTCTAAGTATACGTGAGTTTGATAGATACACACCTTGGCTAAATGCTGATTATTTAAATTAGCAAAAACAAGAGATAAATTAAAAGTGCAAACTTTGAAACGAAATGCAAAATTGTTGATGGAATCCTATAAGCAAATTCGTAGTAATTAAAATAACTGAAAAAGACAACCTAAACGTGAATATTTCTGCAAAAAATCACACAGTTTCAAGGTAACCTCAAGAAAACTTGGAAAAACATTAGCCAAATTATCAACATAAAGTCGGACACTACAGTTCTGCTAAATCTAACTGCTGACAGCCAAACAGGTAATAGCAACAAAGAAATTGCATCATCTATGAATGAGTACTTCTGCATTATTAGGGAAACTCAGCGAGAAAATTCCTAAAATAGCAAATCCACTATTGACTGGTCAAAACCCGTTCGTAACTCCTCCGCTAAGTTTCTCTTCATGACAGAAAAATTATCGTCAACTTTGAGTAAGATGAAGATATCGCATGGCTCAGGCCTCGATGGCATTGCAAGCTTTTATTTGCAGATTGTTTTGCCATTTATTGGTGGGTCCTTGTGTGATCTTTTTAATAAATCGTTGTTCACGGGAAAACTTCTGAAAAAATGGGAAATTAGCGCGCATTGCACCCATTTTAAAAAGTGGTGCAAGAGATGGCCAATATCGGTTCTTCCTTTCATATCTAGACTATTTGAGAAGTTAATTTTTTATCTGGACGCAAATAAATCATTATGCAAGCATCAGTCTGGTTTTCGACTCTTACAGTCGGTTGCTGCAGCCCGAAAATACATTGGTCTTATTTACGTTGACCTTAAGAAGGCCTTTGATATGGTTGACCTTGAAATTCTGTTTTTAAAAAATTGAAAATCTACGGAGTAACTGTTCTGGGACATGACTGGTGTATATCTTATTTGGAAAATCGCAAACAATTTTGCAGGATAGATGGCACTTCCTCTGATGTGAAGAGAAATTTGTGGAGTTCCTCAGGGCTCTTGTCTTGGGTCTTGGTCCACTCTTTTTCTTGATTTACACTTATGATCTGCCTTTTTCTCTGCAAAAATCTCCTGTCAGCATGTATGCGGATGACACGGCTATCTCGCTTTCTTCAAAAAGCATTGATGACCTACAGAATGACCTAAACGTCGATCTTTTGAAACTATAGGATTGGCAACATGCAAGCAAACTTTCTCTGAAAACTATGAAAGCACAGTCACTCATAATAGGCTTTGGCCCTAACATCTGTAGGATTGAAGGACAGACTGATGCTCAGCCATCTTTTTCTATAAGTGATCAAGCAATTGAAATAATTACCGATACAAAGTATCTAGGTCTTCAGATAGATAGTCAACTAAAATGAGACAAACATATCGACACTATCACGAATAACGCTAATCGATCCCTTGGACTTATTGAGTATGCAAAGAAATATCTTCCATCTGTTATGCCCAACAAAATGCATAGAGGAATTTTCGACCTCTTTTTGAGCTACAGTTGCGCCGTCTGGGGCTGCTGTAGTAAATCCAAAATTATCACTTTGCAAAAAATCTAAAATAGAGCTGCAAGAATTGTAACAAATAGCTCATATGGTGCCTCTGCTGCTCTGCTATTTCAGAAACTTGGTTGGTCAACTACCAATACACTTGCAAAAAAGGAGATTGCCACATTGATTTGCATGTCTCTGAATTCACTTGCCCCTGACTATTTGAGAAATTTATTAATAAAATGTTCAGATGACAGAGAATGGTTTCTGCGCTCATTAGATACTGATGTTACGATACCGTTACTGAAAACGATGAATAGCCAATAGGCGTTTTCTTTTCGCGGTGCAACTTCCTGAAATAGTTTAAAAAGAGAAACAAAATTGGCACCCTCTCTGAAAATATTCAGAGGACAACTATTGAAGGGGATAGAGCAGTAATTTCATCTTTATTTTCTTTTTATAGAATTTGTATTATATTATATTATATTGTAATTAGGTTCATTAATTTTTGCTTTGTTCTTAGTATTAGTGTTTCCCCTTAAGCAGGTCAGTTTGAAAAACATATATTATATGAAACTTATAACCTTTATAAACATTTTGTAAAATGAAAAATAGCCGCATTTTGGTCACAGTACAAGAGCAGCATTCACTTTATACGTGTTTTCAACGCTGCATCAGAAAGTAGCCGAAAATGGACCAGCATTGCTTCCGTGTTCATGTTGTGCTATACCGTAATTACTAGAACAAGCGTTGTGGTGCTTATTTTTTCATATAATTCAAAATGGGGCGCTTATTCGTGGGCTGCGCTTACTTTGAAAGAAAAGAAATAAAATTATTTTTAACAACACACTATACCTTTTCAATGAACCAGCACAGAATAAAAAAGAACTCAGTACAATCACTTTGAACTGCAACTCAATGTAAAGATTGTAGGCATTTTTTGAAACTTAGAAAATGATGAAGTAGAAATCAATTGACTTCTTTATTCGTTTTGTATGTTTTGCACATCATGCTAACAATGACTAACACCATTGAAACAGCGATAGCCTTAGCCTGAGTTTCATTGCGGTGTCTTATTCTTGGAAAAAGTTTGATGTTATTTGTTGCGTTTTTTTTTCAGACCATTATCACCTTTCTACAGAAAGATTAGTAATAACTGCAATCTTCATCCAATTTTGCAAAAGGACGTTCTCCGACGTTATAGAGGGCACGACCTTCGAAATTTTTTCCTGTGGATAACCAAACAGACCCCATTTTCTTCCTGCTTATCTTCTGCATCAATGCAAGGTGCTTATGGTTAACGTTTCTGAATAACTATGCTTCTTCTTTTGAAGAGCACTTTGTAGTTTAAGGCTTGCTTTTCATCGTGCATAAATGAGCTTGTAAGCTTCCATTTCAGAGAAGTTGATTGTTTCTTGCTTGCAATGTCTTGGCGCTAACGCAAAATAGATGAATCTCCATCATGAACTTTGCATGGAACAAATATACTTTGGTATCAGTCAAATAGGAACTCACAAACTTTACGAAAACAGCAATTACCTGATAAGCATTATTGCTGCAATAGCTATCTGTCAATCTGCTAGCATATTAGAGATCCCAAATTCTCAGGGCAAAAACCTCTGACACCTTCCATAAACATATGGAAGCTACGTTCTTTCCTCAAAGAGAGGATTTAGTGACAACTCTGAGCTTTTTAGTACTCAATTTGAAACAATCACTCATTCAAGTGATGCTATCCAGGGGTGGATCCAGACCGCCTTACACGCCTTACGGAAGGCAGTCAAAATTGTGTAGTATCTAAATCTATTGTGCCTCAAATGTTTTTTATCGTGGAAGTGTCATGTATTGCTTTACGGTGCTGTGCAACAATCGTAAGGCATTTGAGAACAATAGTAAGGCGCTCTGATGCTATTGTGCTGTTTCAAACTTTAAACAACCGCTCAGTATCTTCTGGTGTGCAAAAGGTGCTCTAAACAATAGGAAGCGAGAAGTGATTGTAGAAAAGTCAAATATTATGTACGATTTTTGTGTGGCGCTAGACAGCAATCGTGAGGCACCAGATAACAATGGTAAGGTGCCCTGATAACAATAGTAAGGCGCTCTGATGCTATTGTGCTTCATCTCAAACTTTACACAATAGCTCGGTATATTTTAATATGCAAACAGTGCTCTAAACAATAGGAGAGAGAATTCATTGTAGAAATGTCAAATGTCGTTCAGGGCTTATTGTGTGGCACTCGGCAACAATAATAAGGCACCAGATAGCAATGGCAAGGCGCTCTGGTGCCATTGTGCAACCCACGCAAATCATTTAGAACAGAGATCGTGTTTCTATTATTCCGAAACTGGGACCCCACGAGGTTTGTCAGCTGTTCATTGTTGAAGCATGTAAAAAACATGGTTTTAGCTATCCTGTAAAAAATTCAACGTAGTAAAAAGAGTACTTGTGCTTTTGCTAGCTCTTTCCGTATGTACAATTTTTACATACTTGCGAGGAAAAATTTCTTAGGTTATGTAGGTAAATTTTTCTTCATTGATATACCCCCTATTTATGATCCCGTTCAGGAATGTTTATTTTGGTATAACTGCATTGTGTTTTTGGTTGCACTAGACCAGTGCTTCTCAGCTATTTTTTGCAAACCCCCCATGCGGGAAGAGAAAATACTTCGCACCTCCACTTGCTATAAAAATGACAACTATCTAAAAACATGTACAAGTATACCAATTCCTAAAGGATGGTTGCGCCCCAATGTTTGAAATACGTTGTATTAGATGTTGATCTTGTACCCTGGTTTACTTATCTACAAAGAAACTTTTCATCATTTCCTCTTGGCCATCCCCCCAATACCACTTCAGATTTACATGATCTCACTTCCTTTCCTTTTTCACTTCTTCTGACGACGCCCTGTTAAAAGTACACCCTATTGTGCCACACCCTTGTGAGGAAGTCAATTTCTGGTGGATCTGCTACCGCTAACTTAAAGAGCAACAGCTGCAGCTTTTATTTTGAAGATGCTTTCGAAGGAAACACTACGAACGAAAAGCCCCCAAAACATACTGGGAAAAGACATAAAATTGGAAAATTATATTCCCCTATGTAAAAAAATGTCATTCTAATATATAAAATATAAATGAGTACTGATAAGATAAAGAGATACGTATATGCTATACTATGGTATAGATGTAAATCGATAGCTAGGGGGCTCTATTGATAGCTGGGAGGGCTCCTTTCTTGTATACATCGTTATAAGGAACTTTACAGTTGGTCCAAGCAGTTATATACGGAAACGATAAGGTCATCCAGTAACTAACGTATTTTAAATACCCCATTGATCTAAAAATTTCTCGACAGCTTTTTACAACAAAACAATAATTCTTATATGCTCTTATTTTCCAAACACTCTACAGAGCTGAGGGGCTGCGCCCCCTCGAGTGACAGTTAGGGGAGCTACATCTACTCCATCCCCTCTTCTACATAGCCGGTGCTATGCAAGACATGAGTATGATTCATTTCAATTCATTTTATTATTTAAGGAGGGAGGCCCTACAGTAATAACTGATTTACAAGGGACCCTCCGTCTGCACTATACTTACATATCTAGCAAGAATAACAATAATTACAGAATATGAAACCTAATTACAATGTTCAAAAAGTCTAATTATAAATCTTGAGATAGCATAATATACAATTTAAAACAGATGTGATAATCTGTAAATGCACTGACACAGGCCAATTTAGGCACTTAAAGGCTTTAATTGAAGTAGTTTGTTTGGCCTCAGCTGAAAGGCCGTTCCAACATTTTGCACCTCGGAATGAAAACATTTTTTTCCGTTAGCAGAGCCTTTTAAAGGCAGCCTTAAATCAGTATTTGTATTTCCAAAACTGTGTGTGGCATTAACGGTATTTTTAGTAAAAATTCTGCAAATGAATTTGGAAGCAATGCTGTTCAAGCATTTAAAGACTGTTAGATTTACTTGTCTATTAATCAACTCTTCTTTTGTTTTCCAATCTAAACTTTGGATCAGAGGTTTACTTGGAGCATTAAAATGACTGTTGGCCACGATGCTTGCTGCTCTGTTTTGGAGCCTTTGCAACTGTAAGATGTCAGTGGAATTGCAACAGCCCCAAACAGAGCAACAGTATTGGAAGTGAGGCTCAATGATACTAGTATAAAGAATTTTTACAATTAACTCAGGGAGTAAATGCTTGAAATACTTTAGAAAGCCAATTGCACGAGAAGCTTTCTCAGTGACTGACTTTATCTGATTGTTTCATGTCATATCTTCGTCTATTTGAACACCTAGGTAATTAGAATTGCATATATCTTCTATATGTTACTCACAAATAGAAGGTTGTAAGGCTTGGTTTGAAGCCGTGAGATACTTCTTCTTTTGTTTCGTGGTTATTAACATGGAGCGAGGTTTAGGTACATTGAGAGATAACTTACTATAACTTACTCCCCTTCAACCACCTATCGAGCCTCCGTAGTTCTTCATTTAAAGCCGAATTTAAATACATAATGTGCTTGGAAGAATGATGAATACTTGTATCATCAGCATACATAGATACTTTGTAGCTTTTTAATATGCAAGGAAGGTCATTTATATAGACAAGAAATAGGAGTGGACCTAATGAAGATCGTTGTGAAACACCTACATTGATGTCATTTATGCTTGAATCCACACCATTAATTCAACAATATTGCTTTCTGTACCTAAGGTAAGATTTAAACTGCGATAGTTCCTTACCAACAACTCCATAATGCTCGAACTTTTGACAAAGAATGTCAGGATCAATAGTATCAAAAGCTTTTTTGAGATCTATAGAAATTAAACCAGTTAAAAGTACTTCATCCATGCCATTGTACCACTCATCAGTGCATTTCAGTAAACAAGTGTCTAATGAATGCAAATTCCTGAATCCAGATTGATCTGGTGTCAAGAACCCACCCCGTTCTAGGTATTGGTACAACTGGTCATAGATAAGTTTCTCTAACAGCCTAGATAAAACAGGTAGCACCCATATTGGTCTACAATTTGAATTTTCTGACTTTTCACCTTCTTTATAAATCGGGGTAACTCGAGCAATCTTCAAGCTAACAGGAAAAGTACTTGTTTCAATAGAAGTATTGAATATTAGCATTAGTATTCTAGAAATACATGGCAAAGCAATTTTCAGAAATTTAACAGAGATGTTATCATTGCCAAAGCGTTTCTTTACTTTCATCCTAAACATTGATCCATGGATATCTCTCTTTCATTTATTTCCCTGAAATCAAAGATCCCCCTACCGCCATTGATACTAATCTCCCTAGATAGAAGGGGGTGTAAAGTATGAACAATATCTGCAGGTAACTTTTCGCTTTTTCAACAACTGATTAATGGTCTACCAATAATGAGTCCTTCATATTTCCCTTATTGTCATTGATTTTGAGAAATATTGCTTTTTTAACGCTTTAGTCAAGGCAATTTCTCAATTTCTATATTGCTTATTGTGATTTATGTTTCACAGCAGAGCTTTTGAGTCGATCTCTAGTCGTAATCAGGTTTTTTAAATAAGAGTTTATCCAAGAACAGTATAATTCTGAAACACGAATTTGGCGAAGTGGTGTGTGTTTTTCAATCACCTGGAAAGACATATAAGAAAATTTTTGAACAAGCAGATTTGCATCGCCAGAGAACCCTAAAGCTTGTTCCCAATCAATAGAAGCAACATCTCTTTAAACTGCCTTTTCAGAAAACTTTTTTTGATGTTTTGTTTTTTTACGGACTTATGGTTCTTGCTAGTGGACTCATTTCACTTCTAAATGCAATACACCATGTAATGGTCACTTAGGGAAATCTTTAGGATTCCCGACTTAGCGATTTTAATAGGGCAAGTCGTGGCAATATGGTCTATTAGCATTATTGTTTCACAAGGAACCCTAGTTGGTTCCTCTATAAGTTGAGTAAAGCTCAGCAGGTTATAAATTCTGCGGAGATACATTGCTTCCATGTCATTGGATCGATTAGCAGCTTTCTTAGCAAATCACAGTTTGTATCGCCAAGTAAAATATTTCCTTGCCTTCTTGATCTAAGTATGAAAGGGTTGTCTCAAGCTTGTTAAAGAGTCAATTGGGTCACTTGGAGGACGGTACCAAGCAATCATAATGTATGATTTGCTTTTAGGGGGTTGCATTTCTACACAAATTAGCTCTAGATCCTGAGAGGGCAGATCAGTGCGGCGAGAGTGTTGAATTGGTTCAACAAGCCAGGGGTGAATACAGACTGTCTTACGGAACTTACGGAATACAGTCAAAATTTTCTTAATAGTCTCAAAACAAAGCCCCCTCTTCGATTATGCAATCTACCCGTTTCAAAATTAAATTGTGCCATGGCATGCGAGCACCGCTTGTAAGACGGTACACAGAGGGACGATTATTATCCACCATCATCATCATCATATCTTATCGCGCCAATGTGTTATCCAAACTCGGGCTGTCTCGTTGCATTCTCGAAGATCTTGATCAGTGCAGTGGGGACCCTGTGGGCATTCTGAGAGAATGTGGTTGACTGTTTGGTTGGGGTGGCCACACGTGCATTCGCTAGAAGGTGCGAGTTTCTACTTGTGCAGGGTACTGGCCGTCCTTCCTACTTTGGCTCTTGCTCTGTTGAGCGACACCCAGTCTTTTCTTTGAAGATCTGTCCCAGTTGGTAATTCTTCAATTGGCGGCTGGATTGCCTCATTTGGGTAGGTTTCCAGTTCGTTCCAGGCTTTCCGACGCCAGAATGCCGATAAATTAGGGTCCAGACTTTCCACAGTCCTGAAGCTTTTCCTGGATTTAAGTCTGCTCCGGGGGTATTTGTGGTCAAACATCGGGTGTAGTTTGTCGTTCTCCTGCGAGTGCTTATGTGTCCTTGCCTGTATCTCCCTCCGGGTTTGAGGTGGGGCGATCCCGGCTGTTCTATATAGGAGTGGTAGTGGTGTAGGTCTCAGCTGTCCGGTTACTATTCGGCACGCATTGTTTAATTCAGGGTCGATCTTTTTTGCATGGCATGACCTAGCCCATACAGGTGAGGCATATTCGGCTGTTGAGTAGCTGAGAGCCAGAGCTGTCGTCCGCAATGTTTTTTGGATCTGCTCCCCAGGTGGAGTTCGCCATCTTTCCAAGGCTGTTTTTTCTAGCAGCAACTTTTGCCTTCATATTTTGTGCGTGCTTTGCAAACGACACTCCCAGGTATTTTGGGAAACGTCATTTTCGAGGACTTGGCCATTCCAGGTGATATTGAGTTGTTTGTCCACGGTGTGGTAGTTCAGATGAAAGGCACACACCTTTGTTTTCCCTGGGTTGGCAGTCAGAAAGTTGTTAGCGTAATAGTTAGGCCTTCAAGTGCCTCTGTCAGTCTCGTTTCGATAGTAGTGAACGATGATGACTGCGTTGCAAGACAGAGGTCATCTGCATAGAAGAATCGGCGGATGTGGTCGAATTCCGGTTGGCCATTAGTATATATATTAAAAAGAGTAGGGGCGAGCACTGACCCTTGTGGTAGGCCATTCTTCTGGTTCCGCCATCTGCTCTTTCGTCCGTCCAGTTCAACAAAGAATCGTCTATTTTCAAGCAGGGACTGTATGATAGAGACAATCTTTTTATTCCTTATCATTTGTGCCACTTTTAGGAGTAGAGTTTTGCTGCCGTTAGGTCAACAAAGACAGTTCCTGTGATCTGTTTCCCTTCGTACCCGTCTTCTATATATTGAGTAAGGTGCTGAAGCTGGCCACATGTTGAACGTCCTGGTCGGAATCCAGCCTAGTCTGGTGTGAGTTGTTCTTCCGCTATGGGTGCATTGCGGGCCATGATCATACGTTCATACAGCTTGCATAAGATGCAAAGCAGTGAGATGGGCCGGTAGCTTTTACTTTTTGCTGGGTCTTTGCCAGGTTTTAGCAGCGCCACAACTCTAGCTTTCCTCCATCCTTTTGGTATTTTGTTTGTATTGGCACACTTGTTGAAAAGATTTAGGATCCAAGACATGCTTGTCGGTCCAAAGTGTTGGATCATCTCTGTTGTAATCCCGTCAAGGCCGCATGCCTTTCCAGTTTTCATAAAGGTGAGAGCGTTTCTCAGTTCTGAGAGTGAGACTTCTTCCAACTAGTTATCACATTCAGCAATGGCTTGTTCCATTTTGGTCCTCCGCCTCTTTTGGTGTCCCTTTTCTTTGTTGGGTGGTTTTCCATTCTGTAATAAGTGGTTTGCCACTTGGTTTCGGTTGACTGCAGCTACTCTGGCCTGAGTGCATTTTTCAGAGTTTAGCTTCTTTATGATTTTCCAGGCCTTTTTACTGTTATGAGTCAAATCAGTGGTGGTAATCAATTCTTTCCATCGTTCTGATCTTTCATTTGCTAGCAGTAAGATGAGATCTTCTCCTAGTTGAACGGTTTTGTCACTGAATGGGTCTTTGTTGTATGCGTCAATGTACATCTCATAAATCTCTTTGCTCTCGTCATTTAGGCATGGAATGTATGATTTTCTGCAACCTCTTGGAATGTTTTTCTTTGCTACTTCCCATACTAGCTTCTGGAAGGCCTCATAATTTTTTGGGTTTGCTTCAATGGATGCGATCTTATTATCTAGGTCTTTGGTGAAGTTTTCCCACTTGGCCTTTCTGAAGTTGAAACGGAGAATTTGATTGGATTCCATTGCTTTTACTGCTGGTTTGGTACTCAGAGTGACAGGTCTGTGTTGAGATTTTGGGATCGGATCCTCTACGGTCCTTTCAAAGCTGCTGAAGTATCGAGATGAAATGAATGCTAAATCAGGATTGTAGCCTTTTTTCCAGCGTGCACTCATGAATGTGGGTTTGTCTTTCGGGCTATGGAGGATAGTATAATCATTGGAGGCTGCCCAGTTTTCCACGATGTCCCCATTGCTGTCATTTTGGTCGTATCCCTATAAAGTGCTGTGGCTGTTAAAGTCGCCGATAGTGATACTAAGAGCAGACGCTCTCAGGGTTTACAATTTGAGGCCAAGCAAATGGTTTTGTGGGAGGCTTGTAAACTGATGTGATGGTCATCTGTGATGTTTCAACTCTTAGTATCTCCATCTCCTCGAAAGACAAGTCCAGAGATGCTGTGATGATAGATTTGTCTCGGGCATATATGGCACTTCCATGCTTTGGGTGTTCGTGGTGAACAATCAGGTGCATGCCTCGTATCGTTGGGGGCGTCGTGTCCTTGTGGGTCTCTTGGAGACATAGGATGTCGACTTGTAGGTTCGAGAGGATATCGCACTTGGTACGTGTAATTCCTTCAGCGTTGAAAGATGTGATTTTAAAGGTCTCCATGTCTGGGCCGAGGGGCTATCCTTTTACCACCCAGGTTTGGGGGCGTTGCGCGTGGTGTAGCAATCAGTCGAAATCAGGGACGGCACGTGAAGTCTTGCTACTTGTCCCCAAAGTATCCACCAAAGAGGCTAGTTGAATTTAATATGGCTATTATTAGCCCAGAAGTCACAATTTCATTAGAATATCTGCTTCCTTACATAGCGTTTTACAGACCATCTTACGGGCAAGGTATAACCATTGAATTAATTCTAGTAACAATACAGAAAAGACGAACTAGCATCTCGAAGAGGTCGAGCTAATCATCAAAGCATAGGACTGTAAGGTCTTAAGGGTTTGCTGCAGAGCATATAGAAAAGCTGCTGGAACAAGTTGCTGTAGGAAACTGTGAAAAGGATTGTGCAGGACCAAAGTGTTTCAAGAACTTAAAAAAGCGAAAGATCTTATTTCCTGGTTGGTTCAAGCTTTCAAATTTAAGGGCTATGTATATTTTCTGCTATAAAGGATAAGCAAATTTTACTGTTTTTTCCGACATTAGGTATACGGGATAAAAAATGCAGGATAATCCATACCAGAACCAACCAATCGGAGCTGTAGCCCTGTAGTGACAGTGAAGAAATGACCTAGTCAGCAGAAAACTTTTCTGGCTCAACCCTTTTAGAAAAAAATTATTTCTTGATTATCATAATGCATTTTTCTAGACGGTTGGTTTATGTTTAGCAGCTAGTTGCGAATGTCTCCAAAACATTGTACAAGAACAGACAGGCCAGAGCCGGGGGACAGGGAGCTGTATTTCTTCCTTTTTTGCTAGTGTATGATGTCATATAATAGATAATCTATCCTATCTAAGATGAGATGTACTTTGATACTAAAAAGGGGGCTTTCTTGCAATCCAAGCGTACATCTATAAAATTTTAAAGGGCTCCGTCCTTGACCCGCACTGTTAAGCTCAATAAGAGCTTTCCAATCATCCCCACCCCCTCACTTAAAAATTTGCTCCGCGTCCCTGAATAAAAGGGTGTGGTCAAAAGGGCGTGGTCTTTCAGTCTGTGTTAAGACTGTCAGAATTTGTTCTGTATCCTGTCCCTACAACCAACCTTTCTCAGAATCACACTTTTTGATCAAATCATATTTTCAACTGCATGAATGTTATACTGCGAATAAGAAAATCAACCAGAACAGTGTGCATAGAATCTGGTTGATTAAGTAGACGTTTCTATGTCACTTTCTAGTTACTTTAGAAGTATGACAAGGATATAAATAATTCAAATCATACATGGAAGGCTGTTGGTTACAGGAAGGGGTGTAATCATAAAGGGGCGATGGGATGCCATCCCCTTGTACTTAGCTTGCCAGCAAATGTACCGCACATCAATAGTGTTCGTCTACATTTTACTGCTGATATAGCTCAATGAAAGTTCTCTTTATCGGGAAATCAGTCTCAAACGAAATGTGTTTGTCGGCAAATTGGGGTTGTGCACCCCACCAACAATTTTCTTTAGCTTCGTTCATGTCGGTGGCAATGCAGAAATAGGCAAACCTTTAAAAGATTTAATATCATTCTTCTGTAGGATTAGTCTGTGATTAGGCTAATAGAGATTTGGTGCATAAGCCACAATTAATCATTCGCAAACAGACGGACATAAGAAATAGAAGAGTAACACTAGGTTTTCACGTTCTCTATTCAAATATTTATTAACTTTCTTGCCAGCAAAAAATGCCTGCACAAATACGGTGAAGTAATATTTTAGTTGGTGATTGATGCAGGTGGCAAAAAAGCTCTTAAAATTTGTGCGATGTAAATATTGCTTGTTCCCTGCATTGATGAAAAGCTATGTAAATCTAAATGAATTTTCCTCAGACTCAATGTTATTGTCTTGAATTCAAACAATAAAATATCATATTTCCGCCATTTATATTCAACATCTGTTAACTCTGCGTACGTTATGGGTTCCAAAGCTTTTCTTTTTGGAAAATTATCCTTCTGTATTCCAGTGAAGTAAAATAAGATAAAGATAGTGTCTCTTACAGTCGTCGTAATTGTCCCAATGAATACCAGCCTCTAAAGATTGCCACCACAGAAAAGACCATTAAGCCTTCGATAAGCAGGGATACCTAGGCAGGGGGCAGGAGGGCAGCTGCCCCTCTGCTCTCTTCCTTGGGGAGCAGAGGGGACAAGAAGTGCCCTTCATACTGAACTCGTCCTCTTCAATCTCATGTCCATTTCTATTTCTTCTGTGTTGCGAAGGGGCATTTTCCGACGTTGTAGATAGTTTGGTTCAAGAAATTGTTTCTAGGAGCCCCCAGGCCCCAACATTACCATGATATAGGTATGAAAACAACATACTGAACAGCTTACTTCTAGGAAAGAATTTGAAGAACAAAATCTACCCATGTGGAGCCACATACATGCATCAAAGCCGAAAACGTTTGGACGATCAAAATTTCGGACAAAATCGTGTCCGAAAGCTCAAGTGTCCGACATACATTTTAGTCCCAAAGTTTTATCTTCCGAAAGTTTGTTTTATAAATGGGCAATTTGAAGCCTGTTAATCATCAGTAATCATTTGAACATATATTTCGCATTTTTCTCAGAACATAGAAATCTTCCTTTTTGTGTTTAGAAACAATGTAAAATAGAAAATAAGAAATATTGGGTACTACCAGGTCATTGAAAACCTGGCCTCCAGTCTAGGTGATGATACTGTTACAGAATAAATAAATAGAAGAAAATATGATTTATGTGTATAGAGAATATCATAGGTAGTAACATCGTCAAAATTGAGAATAACTTATAGCTGTTAACTCGTAGTAGTGTCAGAGCTTGTAATAGCAAAACATTGCAGATAATATATAGTGATAGCAAACAATGAGAGAGGTTAATGTGAAATGTGGTGTAGTATATTGTAATAAATGTGTAGAAAAAGATAGCACTAACATTGGTAAAATTCATTAGCTATCAACCTGCAATCAGTACGCTATATCACTACAGGTCCCCCAGCATCCAGAATAGGGCACTGTCGTACATGGAAATGAGTAGACATGACATAGGAACAAAAAATTGGTAGCACATGACAATAATGAGATTTTAGGTGTAGCAGTGTTGTATAATCAAAAGAACCATGAATGTCAAAGTGATAATAGGTCATCATCATCATCATCATCATCATCAAAAGAACCATGAATGTCAAAGTGATAATAGGTATAACAATAATAATGATAATTACATCAGAAGCAGGTCAGATTGATCCATGGTCAGCGTCGGAGTGGACGGGTATGTCTCTGATGTTCTTGTCTTTTGAATGCCATGACCGGCGTTAGTAACGATATGTCTTGTAGCCTATGGTCATCTCGAATAAGGTGCCAATGAAGATGTAATATTTTGCCAATGTGTGTGGTATTCCAGTTAAAAGGCATTGCGAACAGTAAAATATGGAAAAGCGTCCGATCTTGGTATTTTAAACAGTTATCACATGATAACAGACGAATTTGGTTTAAAATTTTGTTAATGAGGCCGATATTGTAGCCTCGTTTAATAAGTGCAAGTCTTAAAATTTTAAGTTGTTTTTCGAATTCATTGTTATCAGAGATGATTCGACGATATCTAAAAGCCTAACTGTAGATAATTCCTGTTTTGCAGTTGGTAGGGTGAAATAATGTGCATGGAGAAGGAATGAAACATCAACTGGTGTCTTGTAGAGTGTAGTTTCAATATTCCCGTTAATAGTTAAGATTACAGTTGTGTCCAAACATGGAATTTTGTCCATATAGTAGGACATCTCGAGCTTAATCGTGGGATGTATAGTGTTCATGTGATTGAAGAGTTAAAGCAAACTATCCTGTCCATGCATTCAAATAGTGAAAATGTCTAGTCATAATACAGGTTTTGTATTGTTAGGTGCAGTGTCCAGAATACACCCTTTAATAGTGTCCATAAATCTGTAAATGGAGATCCCAATATATTTGGAGACAAAAAAACTTCCGAAATTGAAAGTAATTTTCTTCAGAATAAATGTAATGAGTTGTATCAATGATGTGATTATTAAGCATGCATCAACAAACAATGTATCAAATACGACTCAGCAAGAACTATTTAACGAGAAGGTGGAAACATTAGATGAAATACAGAAAGATAATCCAAGATCAAACCGTGATTTATAGACTGAGAGACTAATAGACCTAGCTTACGATAGACCATAGACCAAAGTCTTACGAACAGCGGACAAAGTACTTTACATGGAGAGGAGAGATAGTACTATGATATTACGAAAGTATACGGAATATAGAAAAAGTATATGAAATATAGAGAAAGTACTTCAAATATTGGCATAAGTATTTTTGTCCGCTTCCGCGCACCGTAGTCGTCTATGCCAAATTACAGGAAAACTTATGCAATAAAATTTTCGAAAAGTGGTCTCTTCATAAAAAACATGTATTTAACCCAGCTGGATTTTAAACGTTTTGCTGGAGTGGAGCCCTAAGGAACCATTCCAGTGGCTTGAGGGCCTCTATTTAGTAGAATTATGTTATTAAGAGTTATAAATATAGAAGTGTCTCATTTTTCCTCACCTGTGCTGCAGGAAAAGCACTGAAGTGCTGCAGAAAAGGCGTGAAATTTTCAAATTATGAAAATGGTAGGGATAAATTCTTTCTGCTGCTGTATACCCTTCTTGTTAAGGAAAGTATATGAATACAGTCTTCATTTATTCTCCTATTCCTGGCTAAGCAAGAGTAAAATATCCTCTTAAGTGTCTCAGTTTACCCCCAAATTACTCTACCCTTAAAAGAGTAGCACTATTGGCAACATCAATTGAGTATCAGCCTCCCTCCAAAACTATGTTTTCATTAGAAGATAAGTCAAAAAATGCTGCTTGAAATTTTTTTTGTTCACAACCATTTCGTTTCTGTTAACCCAATGCATCAATTTAGATATAGCGCCTTCAAGACTTGAGGCAACTTCAGAAGAACTACCACAAGAGAAAATAGTATCATCATCTGCAAAATTTCATACCTCTGACTGCTCAATAATGTAAATAAAATCATTAATGAAAATATTAGAGAATAATGGACCTAGCACAGAACCTTTAGACACACAGGTCTTTGTTTTCGGGTAACTACTGTAAGTCGTACCTATTTTTACTATTTTGTGTCCCCTATGCGAGAAGTAATTTGCAATTAACTTTAGACTCTGAGGATCAAAACCATATGCATTTAATCTTAAAAGAGCAACCATATACTTCTCTACAACTAGTTGTGGCTATCAAGTTTAAGAAATCGCCAGAATTTCGTTGTATAAACTCATTGTATGGGCGTGGCTACTAAGTTTACTAGCCACGCCCATACTTGAATAGCCACGTCCATCTTTTTCGACAAATACAACCATTACACCCCCAAAGAACATTTCTAACGACGGTTCTGTTGTCTGCAAATGTTCTGAGTGCATATATAGATATTCGTTGCCGACATATGAGCATTTGTACAACCACTTCGATCTTTCTGTTTGTTGATCGAATTAACTTAACTTCTTTTGATTTCCTGCGACCCGTAAATTGCTTCTTGTGCTCTTTTTTGCATACAGTCAAAGTTATATAACAACTTTTGCAATGAGTAAAGTTATATATTTTTATTGCCAAGAGTAAGAGAGAAAGCCGAAACTAGTCGGCAAATGTGTATTTTACTAGTATACACGTCTCTACAACTGTTCAATATATATATATATATATATAT